>OY735243.1:3311715-3369215 GCA_963457665.1 Thysanoteuthis rhombus | reverse complement strand
CGAAAAAAAGAAGGAAAAAAATTGATCTTGAAATTTAGGCAAAAGATAGAAAAAGAGGAGATGATAGGAAAAGGAAAAGGAAAAATAAAGTAGAAAGAGTTAAAAAAGAAGAGAGAGAAAAGAAAAAAAAGCAATAAAGATAGAAAAGAATAAAAACTTGAGAACAAAAGGCACGAAAGAAATAAAGAAAAAAAAATGAAGGAAGTAGTAAAAAATAAACAAATGAAAAAGAAATGAAAAAGAAAAGAAAAAGAAAATCTAATAGAATTGAAGAGAATGCAAGCTTGTCAGGGTTACACTGACCCTAGCTACTGGGTTTATTGTAACAAAGAAGACACAATGATGTTTAATCTGTACACACACATTGACAATGACTCATTAACTTACAGATCCTTCAACACATATAGACAAGATCATATACATAAATGCATTTTCTCAGCACGCATTTACACACAAACCCCATAGGATGCGAGTACCACCACCATCATTAGCAGCAGCAGCAGCATCCTATATTGACGCATTTCAATTGACTCTGATAGGTACAATACAAGAATACCTAGAATTGTGTGGTTTCGTTCAGTACAGATTTGAAGTAGTACATGTAAGGCATTGCTTTACAAATTAATGTAACTAAGTATAAGCTGGAAAAAAATAAATTGAATTATAATAAAACCTTGAATAGCACAGTTTTGGTTGGTGCAGGTTGTGATGTAGTACAATTAAGGTATTGCTGTACAAATTAATGTGACTAATATAAGCTGAAAAAAAACATCAAATTATAATAAGACCGTAAACAGTGTGGCTTTGAACAGTAAAGAAAATTTTGGAACAAATTTACTGCACTTATCAAGGTATACATATACTTCTATTTTTTTTAAAGATCTGCAGAAACAATATAAACCCTAAAAGCCCAGTCCTTGATATAAATGTTTAAGTTGTTTGAAAAGGTCTTTTGTGAAGTTGTCTGGAAAATAAAGACCTGGTTCAAATGACAATATTTCTTTGCTACAAAAAAGAACGAAATAGTTTTTTTTGATTATGATGTTCTTTCCTATATTCACCCCATTGAGTTGGTTGTGGATTTGCGGACAGTGACTGTAATGGAGGGAATTAAAAGGCCATTGTGCTTTGAATATTATTCAAAAAGCAGTTGGTGTCTTTTTTTTCCTTTGTAAACACTTGGATGAAGCCTCGTGTCAAAATAGGTGTGAAATATTAGGTGAAAAGATAATTTAGCAGATTTGATGTTTTATCATTTATTTACTTTTTTTAACTTAAAAACTATCTTCGATTATGATCTCCTTTTTTAGAGAGAGAGAGAGAGAGAGAGAGAGAGAGAGAGAGAGAGCGATTGAATAAAAACTGCTTCTCACAAAATCTCAGACGGTGTTTCAGGCATGGTTAGCCAGTGGCATAGGAAGGGTTCGCTGTGCCCGGGAGAAAAGGCAGCACCTGGGGACAGTTACTGTGTATCCTAGGGGAGGGCATAATTATTGATTAACAAGCTTTGTAGACCAGAGGAAATTTTGTGCTCCTTCACACCTGCGTCTGGGTGTGACCACCTCCTCCTTATCCTTCTCTTGATTAATGCTATAAATACTTGTCATTTTATTAAACTTGCAAAACACCTCGTAAATACTTTATTTAATGCTTAATCCTTCTTCCACTGAGGAGTTTACCGTTTAAAAAGTCCCAAACTTTAGGATTAAAAAAAAGTAAAAAAAGACACATTTTTATTGCAAGAGTATCAAACTTGTACACAATGTCTTTCAAATGCAAGGAACATTAATCAACGTATGGTATAATTGGACAACTTCTGATTGTGCGTAGATAAGGAATGAAGATGCATGTTTTCAAAGATGAAAAGTATTGGACGAAGAAAACTTTTATGAAATTGTCCCCCCATAAGGGGAATATAGATGTGAAGATGAAATAATAACAATAATAAATAATTGGGGAATTAGAAACACTAACCCTTAACCTATCGACTGACCCCAACCCCAAACCCTAGGCACATGCTGTATTGAAATTTAGAACCTATGTATGAATTTTGGAGCTTTTCTAATCTGGTTAAACATGGCCATAGGTTTATGTACGTCAAGAGGAAGATTGCCATGAATGTGTTACTTAAAATTGGATCAAATATTTAATGAGAATAAAAGTAAAAATTAAGAAAGGAAGAAGTAAAGAAAGAAAGAAAGAAAGAAAGAAAGAAAGAAAGAAAGAAAAAAGAAAGAAAGAAAGAAAGAAAAAAGAAAGAAAGAAAGAAAGAAAGAAAGAAAAAAGAAAGAAAGAAGGAAAGAAAGAAAGAAAGAAAGAAAGAAAGAAAGAAAGAAAGAAAGAAAGAAAAAGAAAGAAAAAACCTAAGGATTGCATTAGGAATTTTTCAATTTATTGTTTTGACTAAAGTTAATTTTGGGGGTGAGAATATGTTAATGTGTATGTGCTACATGCTCTGTGATCTCTTTCTTACTAAGTGGCTTAATCCTTGTCAGAATTCAATCGAAAATCAGAGAGAAATTTGGGAGATATCATGTGGACAGTGAGGAGTAAATACAGAAAAGTATAAAATATTCAAATGGAAAAATATCTATCAATCGAAAACAAATTCCTAGACACATCCTATAATTAGCTCACTTATTCCTTACCCTGTGCTTGAACCTTCCACAAATATTATTAAAATTCATTGAGAACTTTTGGAAATATTGTATGGACACCAAAATAACCCTCAATTAAAAATTAATTCCTGGATCCATACCAAAATTCAATCATTTCTTCCTCACAATATGGCATACCTTTTCATTCATTACTTCAAATTCATATCGAACTTTGCATTAGGAATTTTTGAATTTATTGTTTTGTCTAAACTCAATTTTAGGGATGGAAATGTGTTAATGTGTATGTGCCTGGCGTTCTGTGGTCAGGCATGGTTTTAGGCCCCCAAAATTATCATCGTAAACCCCAAACGCCCTAGCAGTACCTCATGATAGCACCAAGCAATAAAGCCTATCATAAGGTATTGGTTTTCTATCCATGGGGGAATGCCAGATGAAAATAAAGCCTAATCATTGAATCCCCATTCAACCAACCAAGTGGGCCGTAGATTCTTCTCTCTTTGAATGTCCATATGTGTAGGCATCATATAAAATCATTTTCTTTTGTTTTTTCTAAAAGCTGCTTTTTTTTCAATTCAATCATATCTTCCTCACAATGTGGCTTACCTTTTCACATATAACTTGAAATTCATTTTGAACTTTCAGAAATATCATATAGACTGACAGGAACAAATATCAAAACAAAACAAAATCTCTCAATCAGAAACGAATTCTTGGATCCACTCCAAAATTTAGTTACTTCCTTACTCTGTACCTTACCTTTGCACAAAATTTAAATGAAATTCATCAAGAAATTCCAGAAATATTTTGTTGATAGACATGAGTGAATAATGAAAACAAAACCATAGAAATTTTATGCAGGAATTTTTTAGATAATTCTAAATGGAAGATCTATTTCTTTTAGATAATTTCAGATAAAAGATCTATTTTAAAAAAATGATTTTAGATGAAAGATCTATTTTTAAAGATGATTGTGGATAAAAAAATCTATTTTTCAAGATAATTTTAGATAGAAGATCTATCTTTTATGATAATTTAAGATTAAATTTATTTTCTAAGATAATTTTGAATAAAAGATTTATTTTCAAAGATAATTTTAGACAAAAAATCCATTTTTTTAGATGATTTTGGAAAATTACTCCTGGTACACACGTAGGCTACAGTGATTCAATTATGTGAGGAATGGATATCAATTTACTCTTGTATTCACAATTTTGCAGTCTGTGTTCATGAGCCCAGTTGTGATATTCCCAAAATGAAATGGTAATTCAGTGATGTAAGATTTGAGTTTATAAATATCAATTCCATGATTAATAACCAAAGATGACACTGTTGCTAATGAGGAGGATTGAGTGAAGAAGATGGTTTTTGAATTTTCAACTTTTGATTTGTCCCCAGTTTTTACTTCATTGGGAGGCTAGATAAGTTTATTTCGTTTATCAAGTCTTCTTCAGTTAAAAACCGGCTTTTGTTATGGTCAGTGGAGGTTCAAATTGCTCAGCTCACAATGTTTTGTGTTACATTTTGATCTAAAATCTAGTTATGATTCATTCTATTATAACAATTTGTTTAAATGTTTGTAGTGTTCAATTCTGATTTCAAATTATAGCCGGATGTGCTTTGATATTCTATCAGCCATTATCTTGGTCCTTTGATGTTGCGATATACAGAAACATTTTAGTTAATTTTAATATACACGTGCTGAACATAACCATTGAGGAACACTGTTTATAAATCTATTGCCCCAAAATTCCCATTTTAGTCAGTTGGTTTCCAGGCTTCAAGATGTGAAGACATCTTGTATTCCATTGCTATATGCCACCATCTTTTAATAGAGACTTACCCATAATTCAACTGAAATCTAGACATACAAATGTAATTCACAATATGACATATTGAAATCTTCAATAACTCATAACTGGTAATCACTATCAATTTGAGCTTGACAGATCTTATCATATAGATGAAGATCATTTCATTTCAATATTCACTTGTAATATTCTTATAAGTGTTTACTAAAGGAATGGATGTTAATTCATATTCCTTATAATGTAAAATTATATTCCATGGGTTGTCATCCTTTAATAAATACATTTTATGTATTTTTTTATTAATCTTGAATAATTCTTCCTTGCAATAATTGTTTGTTGTTTAAACCATTTTTCTTGCAACTAGAAAGAATATAACAACTGGCTACAATAAATACTAGAAGGCCTGTCCTATAACACTTACATTAAAAAATAATCTAAGGTATCCATTTCTTAATAGCCAATCATAATTTCTTTCAAAAACAGAACATTTCTATTATATTCAAGTAGCAAATCACACACAGAAAAACAGTCCAGTTGATTTTTCTACCTATTTTATGTAGAAACTATATATATTTATATTGAAGTGATCAAAGTCACTAATAAAACCAAGCTGGTGTCAATGGTTTCCCATGCTTCTCAAGTAATGTCTTGATCTGATTGCTATCAACTTCAACTGGTCTACCCGACCATAGAACATTGTTCAGAGAGAAATTGTTGGCAGAAAACTTCTCAAACCACAATCATTCAGAGTATGTTTTCTGCTATAAAATTGTCTTAAAATGAAAAAGGATAATATCCCAAGAATCTTATTTCTTTTCTTTTCTTTTCAATTTTAAAATTCATGTTGCTCATAGGTATTTTTTTAATGATGTTATTTGGAAGTATATGCTCTCAACGCCATCCAACAACAAAATCAGAGCAGATTCTTTAACTAACCATATATTTAGAATGAATGATAGAAAATCTCAGTCCAATCACATGAAATTTTGGTCCAAAAATATTAAAGATGACAAGCCTGGTTGCTGAAGGGTTAAACTCTACTCCTACTTCAATTCCAATCGAATGTGATTTCTGCAACTTTTATATAGTATCTATTTAATTACTGTCCCACCTCAGCAATATTTGACTCAAGGTCAGGCTTAACGTGGGGAAAATAGGATCAACCGTTCCAAAAATGGCTCCAGCCGATGCGACTTTGATTGCCAAGTGACAGTAGAAGCTAAGGCCACCTCCATTACAAAAGCGTCCACCAGGGGATCTGCTCCTTTAAGTGCAATGGAGCAGTGCTGCTCCGGGGAAACTGACCCCACAGCTGGGCCAAGTAATAATAGGAGATCTGAGGACGAGTCCAAAAGCTCCCCGATGCACGTAGCAAAGAGCAGCCTTAGTAAAACCTCATTGGTTAGTGCTTTGGTGCCAACCACAGCACCATCTCTGGCCCATTCGACGGGCAAGTATCAGTACGGACTCCTCAGTCTATGCCGTGGAACAGTTACTACACTTTGATCCTGCCAAAAGGCCAGAAAAATGTGAAGTTGAGCAACTTTTGTATAGTATACATAATAAATAAATTTGCAGATATAGAAGACTTGTTAGTTTGACTCAGTCAGTAAGAGACCTGCCAATCACGTGGTTGTGATTTCAAATCACAGTAAGGAAATATATCTATATCTATATCTATATATATATATATATATATATATATATATATATATATATATATATATATATATATAGTAGAATGTGGATTCGCTACACAAACTAGCTCATGTTTCTGCCCTCTCCCGGGCCTCATAAGGTGAATGATTTCCAGCTCTACTCTAAAACAACTTAACTTCAAGAGTAAAAAGTTGTATGTATCGAGCACTCTATGAAATAAATCCATTACATATCAGAAGTTGCTTTATATTGTTATATTATGTTATACTGCTAGCCTGATTTGTACGACATGTACTATATATATATATATATATATATATATATATATATCAGGACAGACAAATAGTGAAGAGTTTACACCCTCAAATTAGGTGAGGATTGTTCTTGTTCTTGTTATGGTAGAAAAATAAAGTCAACTCCAGACTTGAACTGGAGTTCTGTGGAACTTTTTATTAAAAGCATGAAGTAAGGTTTTTATGAATCCTCAATATATGTACTTAAAAAAAAATATGCTGCCATTTTTTTATATGGCCCATTATGGATTTTGCAAACCAGATCCGTGGAGGGTTGAAATATAGTAAAAACACAACAAAAACATACAAGGATCACTACAGAATGATCCAAAATAACTACTTATTGCTCAAATCAGTTCAAAATATGTGAAGTAAACTAACAACAAAATTCCAATATGAAAAATTGGTGTGTATTACTTTTTGGAGATATGAATACAATAGATATCACTAATGAATTCTTTCTGCAAGATATAAACAATCTAATTTATTCAAAACATTAACAACATAATTTATGTATCAAATTCTGTTTTTCTTTCATGAATATCGCACAAACTTACTCACTCAATGTTAAAAACAAGGCATCAGATTTCTTCATATATCTGATGTGCTACGACAAGTAAGAGTCATTCAATATTTTCATCTTGCTCTTCTGATAACAGATAATCTTTTCGGCATCTGCAGTTCCCACAAAGGCACATCTCCATACACACAAGTCCATTCTTATGACATTTGCACTGATGTATTGCACCCTTTCATGCATTTACATAAACCTTAAGAGCCAGGAGTCTGTCTGTGAAGACTGGCATAAAGATCTCGTCTTCAATTTCCTTCCTATAAGTTTTAAATGAAAAACTATTGATTATATTTTGGGGCGGATCCAGGAATTTGTTTTTTTATTAAATAAATATAGCCATCAAAGATATTGAATGGTTATCTCCCTTTTTATACGTGTGTGTGTTTGTTTATGGGTTTGTTTGTGTGTTCCAATGCTCCTGGCCATACCTTTTTGTCTTTAGAACTGGCATCAGTACTCCACTACACCCCTTCTAAAAATGTTTTATTTTTCATTTTTGGAAAACAGAATTGCTTTTCTGACCTTTTAGGGGCCTTATTTTGACAGGTTCATTAATAACGTCTAGATTATCGAAAATTTAGATGCATTTTTACTCTATTTTCCATGTTTTTTAGTGGAAATATCATCTAAATTCTCAAGAATCTAGATGTTTCTAGACATTTTCCAGTGGAAAACACCAGATGTTTTAGTTTTTGATTCAGAGATATTTTTGTGATTTTGTTTTCATTATTCACTCATGTCTATCAACAGAATATTTCTGGAATTTCTTGATGAATTTCATTTAAATTTTGTGCAAAGGTAAGGTACAGAGTAAGGAAGTAACTAAATTTTGGAATGGATCCAAGAATTTGTTTCTGATTGAGAGATTTTGTTTTGTTTTGATATTTGTTCCTGTCAGTCTATATGATATTTCTGAAAGTTCAAAATGAATTTCAAGTTATATGTGAAAAGGTAAGCCACATTGTGAGGAAGATATGATTGAATTGAAAAAAAAGCAGCTTTCAGAAAAAACAAAAGAAAATGATTTTATATGATGCCTACACATATGGACATTCAAAGAGAGAAGAATCTACGGCCCACTTGGTTGGTTGATTGGGGATTCAATGATTAGGCTTTATTTTCATCTGGCATTCCCCCATGGATAGAAAACCAATACCTTATGATAGGCTTTATTGCTTGGTGTTATCATGAGGTACTGCTAGGGTGTTTGGGGTTTACGATGATAATTTTGGGGGCCTAAAACCATGCCTGACCACAGAACGCCAGGCACATAGACATTAACACATTTCCATCCCTAAAATTGAGTTTAGGCAAAACAATAAATTCAAAAATTCCTAATGCAAAGTTCGATATGAATTTGAAGTGATGAATGAAAAGGTAAGCCACATTGTAGGGTAGAAATGATTGAACTTTGGTATGGATCCAGGAATTTATTTTTAATTGAGGGTTATTTTGGTGTCCATACAATATTTCCAAAAGTTCTCAATGAATTTTAATGATATTTGTGGAAGGCTCAAGCACTAGGTAAGGAAGAAGTGAGCTAATTATAGGATGTGTCCAGGAATTTGTTTTCGATTGATAGATATTTTTCCATTTGAATATTTTGTACTTTTTTGTATTTACTCCTCACTGTCCACATGATATCTCCCAAATTTCTCTCTGATTTTCAATTGAATTCTGACGAAGAGTAAGCCACATAGTTAGAAAGAGATGAGTAAATTTTGATGCCAATCAAGGAAGTTGTTTTTGAATGAAAGATAATTCTTCCTTTTTTTCTCCATACATTTCTGTATTCACTCATGTCTGTCCATAAAATATGCCCAAATATTTTTCAATCAAATTTGCCAGTGGGTATGGAGGAAGTGATTAACTTTGAGGGTGGATCCAGGGATTTGTCTTTATGGTGTGTACTTCCTAATGAAAATATCCATAAATCATTAAGTCTGTCATAAGACTCTTGTGCTTCATCTTGAAAATTATACTTTTCCAGTGGTTAGACTGTGGTAGACTTTCAGTATGTAATTAAGTACATTTGATACTAAAAAAAAAACATTAAGAAACCATTCATGATGATTTTCTAGAGGGTAGGGTTTTTCTTTTTATAAATGCAGCAAACTTGGATGCCATCTTGAAAATTATACCTTTCTTGCGGTCAGAATGTTGTAAAATTTTGATATGTTATTAAGTACACTTTATACTATAAAAAATGTTGGAAAAATCTATTTAGGGTGAATAATGAACAGGTAAGGGTCATTATAAAAATTTGGCAGCCATCTTGAAAATTATACTTTTCCAGGGGTCAGACTGAGATAGACTTCTACAATGTTATTGATCACACCTTATACTACAAAAAAAATATTGAGAAATGTTTTTTAGGGGTAGGTGTTTTTTTTTCATAAATGCATCCAATAGCGTTTTTTTGTGGTATTCCAGGCTTGTAAAATACATACCAGTATATTGAAAAATTGGTGATGGTTTTTTTTCTCCATATTGAGCAATCATAAAAAAATTCACTTCATGCTTCTAATAAAAATTACAAATCAGCCAACACTATTACTTCTGGAGCTTATGTCACTATAACCATATTGATTGTTATTTTGCACTTTTAAATGCACTATATAATAGCTCTTTCTTTTTGCTCTTTCTCAGTTCATCTCTCAGCTACCCTCTCTTTTTCTTCTCTCTAATGCTTTGCTTTTCACTCTCTATCCTTTTCACTGTATCATCTTCACTTTCTCTCTCCTGCTCCCCCTTCACATATTTACTTTCTCTCTTCACAAATATCTCTCTTTTCTCTCTCTCCTTTTCTATGTACACCTTTCTTTCTTTTCCTTTATTCCTCTTCCTACTTATCTCTTCCTCCTCTCACCTTTCCCTGCATTTTGCCCACATCTAACATAGTAACAGCCATGTTTTCCACACAAGCAAAAGAAAACGAGGGGGGGAGCTACACAAGGAAGGTTACGTGTACTAATGCCGCAAATGACGCCTGCTTTGCCTATATCTCCGGTACACTTCGCCTCAATTGTTCAATAATTCTCTAGAACCGATATTACCAGGCTATCGAGAATGCTCTACCAGACACGTCATGCCACAGAAGTGAGTGTGAATCAGCAGGGCCGTCGAGAGAAAGATTTATACCCAGGGCAAGACACTTATTGGGACCCCCTACCACCAATTATCGAGATCAAAAACTGTAATTTTAATTATTTATTTATTTCAAAAGATCATAGAATAACTGAAGGTATGTAAATGGAACTTTAAAAAAATTTCTACATGGAAAAAACCTATATTTTATCAAAAATCACCTATTAATTGGAATTTAATAAAATTTCCAGTACATAGATAAGAAATGATGGTTATTTTTTTTTTAAGAAGTTTCCATTCCATATTTATTTTTGAAGTGATTATTCTATGACTAGGCCAGGTAAAATATTTGAGTAATAAGAAAAAAAAGGACTCAAGCTTTCTAACACATGAAAAAAGTTTCCCCTCAATTTTGGCCCCTTAAAAGAGGGGGAAAAGATCTTCCTTCTCTTTTGACTTTTTAAGGGAGGATATGTCCCGTCATTGACTCCTTTATGGGGAGGAAAAAGTCTCCCTGGAGAGAGGAAAAAAAGTTGCCAGTTCACTTTTGACCCCTTAAAGGTATGAAAAATTCTCCTGTCACTTTTGACCCATCGAAGCAGGGAAAATTATTCCTTCAGTTTTGACCCATTGAAGGGGAGGGATGTCTCTTACTCACATTTGACAGAGTAGAGGGAAAAGTCTACTGTCATTTTTTACCCCCAAGGGAGAAAGTCTACCTTCATTTTTGAAACGAATCAAAAGAAGAAAAAGTTTCCCATCACTTTTGACCTTTGACAGGGAGGGAAAAGTTTCCTCTCACTTTAGACACCTTGGAGAACTATACATAAACAAATAAGATAAGAATTTATGTCTATGGATGGAAAGTAAGTTTCCATTTTGGTATTATACTTACATCGTAAATAGAACCACCCGATCTAGAACTCAGAAAATTGTTTTTTCTCAAAAACTTTTCTACTTAAAATCTCCCCTTAGGTCCATTGAGTATGCATTTGGTCAGGCTGTGCCCATGTTTAGGTGGTTTTTATAGCGTGTTAAACAAACAGGTAGAGTGACAATTGCCTGAAAAACGAAGACAATTCGAGGCTTTTTCTTTTACAGTTTATTATTTGCAAAAACATAGTCCATTTCTTTTTTTAAAATTAATACAAAGAGAGGTATGTTTACGATTTATGAAAAAAAAATTTCATCAATCATAAAATTTGTAATTGTACAATTTAATTGTGATAAAAATTAGTATTCCAATATAAATTGTGTATAAGATTTACGGAGAAAAAATTATTTTTATGTTCGATACTCAGTTAACAAATGAGCAGATGCGTCCGAAAATATACGATCATATATAAAACGTAAATAAATAGCACATTTGCAAATTTCACAATAGATACTTTTTTTTCTAGAAATTGTAAACATATCTCCAATGCACTAATTCTGGAAAAAGAAAAGTGAACTGGTGTTTTTGTAAATAATAAACTATGAAAGAGAGACCCTCGATTGTCTTCCTCTGTTTTTTCTGGGAATTCAGAATCAACCAATCAGTGCTGAGCAAATGATCAGTCAGTTGTCTGAGATTCAGGAAATTGAATGCCACCACTTATATATCTACACATACACTCAAAAGTAGATTGTTGGCCAACATAATACAGTTCATAATTTAGTATACTTAAAATTTTTGGATATTGATAATTTTCTCAACCTGCAGACCACTCATGGGACACAGGGCTTGAAAAATTTATGCGTGTACTCCAGTAGCCACCTTTTAAAAGCAGGTTTTTCATTTTGTTGAAACTTTTTTTTTTTTCAAATTTTTATTAGAAGGATACTTGAATTGCAATACTAATCCATTGTAAATTTATACATTTATTTTGCCATTTGTAGAAAAGGAGAGAGAGAGAGAGAGAGAGAGAGAGAGAGAGAGAGAGAGAGAGAGAGGAAATAAGTATGTCGTTTAATTTTTAATCCTACTAGTTCTACCACACCTGTTTCTTTATGAAGCTGACAATGCATATCAGAGCCTTTGATTTTGCCAAGCCTACGTAGCGCTCTATGTAACCTTGTAACAGTCTTAAGAGTCAGAATGGGGGTAGATAGGTAAGTAAAGTCTAAGACAGAGAGATAAGCGTACAGATTAGGGGCACTGTGACAAAAATGAAGCAACTAGGCTACAGGGATGGCAATATCTTTCCATTAAACAAACTTCATCTTAGTTTTTGCAAGAAATTTTTTTGTCTTTTAAAATCACTCTCCTGATGAAGCAAAAATAAATGGTCTTGACAGCAACCAATGAAAATTTTTCAGGTATAAAGAAATCTTGAGAGTACTTATTCACTAAAGACACTGTGATCAAATTCGAAACCACAGAACTGAAGAAAGTAGACCAGCATATCTATCTAGGAAGCAGAATAAATGAAATCCTCAAAAGAAGAAGAAATTAAGCAAAGACTCGGTATGTTGGCAAGCTTTTGGTTGAGTAAGCTCAACCTTCAAGAACAAGGAAATCCCATTAATCCTAAACAGAATGATATACAACCAATGAATCCTCTTGATAGTCACCAATGGAGCTGGAACCAAACCAAAAGATTGGCCCTCAAACTGAGAATCATGCATCATGCACAGGAGAGAATCAAGCTCCACATTACATGGGGAAACAGCACGGTATATTAAAGAAGAAACAGGAATCAGCGATATCATAGGAACTATTAGAAAACTCAAATGACAATGGGCTACAAGAACATCAGACAATAGCTGGACATCACAACTTACATGGGTTCCATAGATCATATGCAAAACTGTGGCCGGCGAAATATAAAAAGTTCAGAAAGTATTGGCTCTGGGACGTCCATCATAGAGATTTCTGGAGAATCCTGGGTAAGGTCTATGTTCTTTGATGGATGTCAAGTCTGACGTAGCTTAGCTTACTCACAAGGCCATACTAGTGGTACCCACATTAGTATCAAATTTACTAAACTAGCAAAGGTCAAATGATACTAGCTCTATAGCAGAAACCCAATTAGATACTTAGAATCTAAATCTGTCTTCCAATCTCTTGGTTGTGATTTCAAATTATGGTTTGATTCAACGTGACTGGATAAACAAACAGTGAAGAGTTAACTCCCATAAATTAAATGAGGATTATTCTTATTAGGGGAAAAGTCATAAGAGTTTGACAAAAATAAACAACTTGTAAAGACTGGGTAAACACACATTTGAAGAAGGTTGAAGAATTTATTGGTCAAAATGTTGCATAAAAACAAGATGAAAAAATACATAACAGGTCTGGTTTGTCATTCAATAGAAACTGTCATGTAATCAATGTCTATTAGCAGCATGTATTGGGGCGATCAATAAAAAAAATTGGAAAAAGGGGGCAATCAATGAATAAGTTACTTTTCTCGCCTTTTATTGCATCATCAAAAAGTCTGAACATAAAAAGAAAACAAGCGTAATCACAGCTAGGCACAAAATACTAAGGACCAATTTAGCATCAATTTCCATTGCAAGTTGAACCTCCACTAAAATACTATTTGCTTTGCTCTTCAGGACTGTCAGTGTTCCATGAGATCTTAACAAATTTTGATGTCTGTCTTCCTTATGCAACATTTTTCATCTTGAAAGTGAATTAATGTTCTTGTCTCTAGCACCTTTGTTAGGTATGAGATCTTTTGTAGATAATCAAATCTTAACCCCCAAAATGTACAAGTTAAATATTTGAAAGAAAATAGAGAAAAAAAATTGCTATCAATCTTTTGTACATTCAATCCATAAAACCCAATGTAACTCTTTAAATGTCAGTTTTGAGAGAAAATTTAAAAAAAAAATGTTTCACAAGGTTTTATTTTACAACTGTAATGCTAAACAAGAAATATAATTTCTGCCATTTTTATCAGGCTCACCTTCACACTATGCAATCTGTCATTTTCACAAAGGAAAGAACTGACAAAAACAGAAGTTTATAAACCGTATACTTTGAGGCGTTACTGCAGTGAGAATGGCGGAATGTATGTGCCAAGTTCAGTATCACATTATAGATAGGAACCCCCTCATAAAAGCTAAGAAAAAAAAAAGTTTTTATTAAAACTCACAAACGTGCAGAGGTAAGGAAGATATTATGGATTGAAGGCACAAAAATGAATAACAAAATATTTTTTCAATTTTTTTTTTTAATTGAATATTCATCTTAATCAAGTCATTTCTTCTAATGTACCTGTTTAAACAAGCTTGATAATTTCTCAAATATTCTGGTATAACAAAAAAAAGGTAAAGGAAAAATTTAATATTCAAGGAATCAAACATGAAGACAAACACATTGAGTATTTATTTTATTTCGTCTAAGACCTTGAGAAGAGTCATTAATAACTCAATTTTTTCCAGACAATTGAACTCATTAATTTGAAAATTAATTTCTTTAAGATTATTATCAAATTAAATAAAAATTCGTCTGTGGGCATCTCCATAATAAATTTACATTTAAAATATGTATTCAAAATTAAAATACACATTAATTCAAGTAATAAAGATGTATGAAACTTGAAAAAATTACAATCTTATCAGTACAGAAAAACATTTACTGGGCATAATTAAATGATTTATTTTTCCTTAATTCTTCTATATATCCCAGCTGATAACTCAAAAAATTGCCCTTTCAATATCTTTTCTATTCAAAATGATCTAAATTATTCTTTAAATTATTTATACAACATTTTACATAAGATTGTTAGCTATTCCAATACCTCAAAATCGTTAGGGAGAGAAAAAACAAAGAAAAACAAAACAAAAGGAATATCAAAAAATAAGAATATTCTATGATCTATTCTTATCTTTAAGAGCTTGATACATAAAACAAATATGTGAGTTTGATTTGGAATGGAAAAGCCACACATGCACACTAGATAATCAAAAACTGTATATATTTGAAGACAAATTTATTAAGTTCACCTTTTGGAAAAGTTACACACTGCAGAATCGATTGTTGAAACATTTTTTTGTCGAAAATCCCAGTTGTAGCCTTGTAGACTAACTATTCTTAAATGATTGCACAGAAGCTTGAAAAAGTAAAAATTGAGCATTAACATGATTATTACATTTTTGGCTTGTATTTTTTTCTCATCGTCATCACTCAGATCGTCAGTATGGCAGAATAGAAGTTATTCTTTATCAAAACAGCAGTAAAAAAAGATGAGAAATTTTTTTTTCCTTCTTGCAGATCTGCCTTGTGAGACATCGATTATCAGAAAGAGAAGTGTAGACTATCATTGTTATATTTGTTATAGCTTTTATTATATATTACTTATCATTTGGTAACTTGATGGAGGACTCTTTCTCACTGTTACTTGATTACCAATTACTATCAAGTAACAAATATTGGATATTAACAGGAAAAGAATTAATAATCTCCACAAGAATCTTAGTCTTACTACACAAACATGCACACACGCATATATACATATATATGGAGATAGAGGGAGACAGAGTAAGCTGCTTATTGTGATCACCTTATTGTTATGTTATCAAATTCATTGTTATAAAGAATTTTTTTAATTAAAAAAATCAACATAAAAATAATTTTGATTAATCTTTAATAAATTTGAAATAAAGTGTTCAGGACTGACTGATTTTGATTATAACCATAAGTTAACATCATCCGTGATTACAATGAATGGCTTTCTCTGTCTACATATCTGTGTACATATGCGTGTGCATGTGTGTGCACAATTCTTTTTTTTCTTTATTCAATCGTATATACCAGTTCTATAACGGTTTTCAAGGAATTATTTTTGTCAGCCATAAGTACATCGAAATTCGAATCAACAGTTTCAAACTTTTGGTCTGGATTTATCTTAGTCAAATTCTGGCATCCATTCCATGTTCTAGAATCAATTTCTGGACAGGAATATTCCCACAGGGCAACATTTTCCTTTTCTGGAAAATAAGAAAAAAATCATTTAAAGAAAACTTTTCAGATAAAAAAAAAAAAAATTCCTAAAATTTTCCACCCATCAGGATAAGGTTTTGAAAAATGTATTTATTCAATGATTCATAAAGATCCAAACCAATTGAGAAAAACATTTTTGAGAAAACTTTTACAAGTGCATCCAAAATTAGTACCAGGGTTGCCAGTTTTGGCTAGAAGGGGAAATAGTCTGAACTTTATCTCGGAGACTTACCCAACAAAGGCATTAGAATAGTGTTGGACTTGGAAATAGAGTGAGTCTGGAGGCAACATTCAAACTCACATGATTGAGGCAGGCCTGCCGCAAGAAGCTGGTATTGAATCTTTGCGTTCATTGAATGCTATTCCAATGTCTCTGTTGGGTAAGTCTCTGAGATAAAGCCTCAGATTATCTCGCCTTCTGGCCATCTTAATTAGCAATCCCACCCTCTTTTTCTCTACATTTAATTCTCATTAGGATAAATTTCCTTCATTAAAATTTTTCACCAAACAGCCTAAAATAGATGCAAAATCCTCAACTCAGGATAGATTTGTAGCATTTGTAGAAAGTGAAACCATACAGAAGTAGTAGAGCCAAGTTGACATATTCATAATGATAAAAGCAGAACAAAATATTCATATTGCATTCAAGATATACTTAACTTAAATTCAATCTATCTAATTTTTTTGATGCACATAAATGCAATATTTATCTCTGTATATCTAATTTTTTTGTAAGACATTTCAATGTGTGTACAAATATTACAGTCCGCAGGCAAATGTACTGGGGGGAGCAGCACTTTGATCCAAGCACATCGATACTACATTCTGATCCTAGCACACTGATACTACCTTCTGATCCTAGGCAGAATGCACAGATACTCTAATTGTAGGCTGAAGTGCCAATCTGTACATAAATAATCCAGACATTTTTTTATGGGTCCTGTGATAATTTATATGATAGTAATGACTTATGATATGGTAACATCTAATATATATCAACTTAGGTAGTCACTTAGTAAAAATTGTTAAATGAGCAATTTCTTATGGCTGCAGGTGGTGTTGGGGGTGAGCAATTGAAAAATTGGAAAAGGAGAGAATTAATGCAGAAGTTACTTTGGTTGCTTTTTGGATCTTTTTGGATCTCTACAAAAACTAACAAGCATGAATGTTGCCAAACGCAAACCATGAGTTTACATTGTAAATCAAACCTTCCTCCTTGGGGGTAGGGAGATAAAAAAAAAACAACAAAAAAACAAACAAACAAAAAAACAGCAATAAAAAAGTTTTTTCAAGATACAAGTGAAGGTTTGGAATTTCAGCCCTGTAACTCTACTAAAGTGGCCTGTATGCAGAATTTATATATAACCAGCCAGAATCATATAAAAACTGAAGAAACCTATTTTGACAGCTATGGTGGACCATTTCCAAAAAAATATGAAGACCTTTTTGCAATATGCTAAATTTCAAACAGCTGCACATTAATATTGAAGTAAGTCATTTAAAGTATGTTACTGTACGGAACTGCGATGGTTTTCTCCTATGAAGCATATGATGATGCAATACACTTCAATTATAAATCAGCTGCCATTTATTTCCAAAGAACTTATTGATTGGACTTCTACAGTCAGTGAACAGGGAGAAACATTCATTCCCAGATATTGGCAGCTGAAATTCTATTAGTAAGAGACGCTTTTTGTCTCTCTATGTCTCTACATTATTTACTGAGTGACTTTTGGAATGAAGATTTGAGAATATGTTATATAATCTATGTACACACTTGTAGGAAAGCATACATTGAGGCTGTGCTATTGTCTTTTGAGTACTGCAGCTTATAGTATTGCAGTGCTGGATTTAGATGTTGAGGCTTTCAGCAATATAAAGCTTGGAGGCTCCTTGTTAAAAAGAATTACATCAGAAATTTCACAAAACTCAAACATATAAGCCTTTTAAAATTTTTTGGGCTTCTGCGGATTGTGATGAACATTGGAGCACAGCCTTGCATCATTATAACATGTTTAAATATAACATGTGATTAGATAATCTGACCCTCAAACAACTTTTTGTTCAGAACAAATTTGAATAGTTTCATAGTGCTCATAAAAAAAAGGGAGAGAGAGAGCAAACCGGGAGAGGAGAGGGAGAGAGAGAAAACCGGGGGGAGGAGAGGGAAAGGGAGAGAGAGAGAGAGAGAAAAAACCGGGGGGGGAGAGCGAGAGAGAGAAAATGGGGGGAGGAAAGGGAGGGGGAGAGAGAGAGAGAAACGGGGGGAGGAAAGGGAGGGGGAGAGAGAGAGAGAGAGAGAGAGAGAGAGAGATAAAACCGAGAGAGTAAAAGAAAATGAATGAAGTAAGAAAAAAGAAAAGTAGAATTACATTTAATGGAAAGTGAATCGTTCCTTTCAGGCTGCAAATCTAAGTAATTATCAGAAATAAATTGAAATTAAATGTTCTGGTTGTGTTTGGATAATTTCTTTGATCATTAGATGAAAATTTAGATTTATTGATCCAAATTTTCTCATTGGAAAACTAATTGATATTGCAGTATGCAAACTGTGAGAGAGAGAGGGGGTGAGAGAGAGGGGGTGAGAGAGAGAGGGTGAGAGAGAGAGGGTGAGAGAGAGAGGGTGAGAGAGAGAGAGGGGGTGAGAGAGGGGGTGCGAGAGGGGGTGCGAGAGGGGGTGAGAGAGAGGGTGAGAGAGAGAGAGGGGGTGCGAGAGGGGGTGCGAGAGGGGGTGAGAGAGAGAGGGTGAGAGAGAGAGGGGGTGAGAGAGAGAGAGGGGGTGAGAGAGAGAGAGAGGGTGAGAGAGAGAGAGAGGGGGTGAGAGAGGGGGTGCGAGAGAGAGGGGGTGCGAGAGAGAGGGGATGAGAGAGGGGGTGCGA
Source organism: Thysanoteuthis rhombus (assembly GCA_963457665.1). NCBI lineage: Eukaryota > Metazoa > Mollusca > Cephalopoda > Oegopsida > Thysanoteuthidae > Thysanoteuthis > Thysanoteuthis major. The sequence goes on along the minus strand of OY735243.1, from coordinate 3,350,365 downwards.
GAGAGAGGGTGAGAGAGAGAGGGTGAGAGAGAGAGTATGATGGTTGGATGAGACCAAAAAATGAGGGGAAAAACTGAAAGAAAGAAAAAGATGAATGGAAGGAAGTAGAAAAAAAAGGATAGGACCAGCCTTTCTCAACTAGGGGGTTCTGTGGAACCCTAACATTCCAACAGAAGTTCGTTAGGGATTCTAAATTTTTAATAAATGCTTGAAAAAAGCACCTTATTTTTGCTTCATCAGATTTTTTCGATAATGAGTTTTTATCCCCATCTTGATGACTTTGACACTAGAAACACCAGAATTTTTACCAACCCCCAAAAATGAATAGATGTCATTTTTTTACAATGTTGTAAACTTCAGTTTTTGAAAGGAAAATTTCTAAATAGTTACAATATCAGATAATGATATAAATAAAATACTTAAAACTTGCGTTCCAGATTTAGAAAAAAACCCAACAAATTTTGTAAATCTATATCATCCACAGTTTATATATGCATATAAATTTTTGAACCCACTGAAGTTTTGTTAGTTGTACATAATCTTCATATGAGGTTCCTTGAGATATGAAAGGTATTTCAAAGGTTCCTCTAGTCTGAAAATGGTGAGAAAAGTTGGATTAGACTGAAGTTGTTTGGAAAGAATCTGGGGAGTGGGATGGTTAAGGGGGAGCAGAGTGGTTAGGGGGGAGTAGAGTGATTATGAGGGGGGAAGCATCTTTAAGGGGGAGTGGGATGGTTGGGGGGTGGGATGGTTGGGGGGGTGGGATGGTTGGGGGGAGTGGGATGGATAGGGGGGTGATGGTTGAGGGGGGAATCAGTGGCAGAGTAGAGAAAGGGAAGAGATTATGTTGAGAGAAAAACAGCAGAGTGCACAAAAAGGTGAACAACATTTACACACTATTTAATCCTTTATTGGTCGATTTTCTCCTAGTTATACGGTACCACTTGGTACTAATACACTAAAAAAATTACCACTACTTTTTTGTATTCACTATTTTATTATCCATCTGGCTGTAATAAAGACTTCAGCAGGTGTATGAATAGTAGGTTGGTCTTATTTGTATTTTTGATACATTTTTATAGAAAATTTATTTAATTTGTGATACTTTTCAAAGCACTCATTGAGACATAACCCGACCTCCATTCTTGATGCCATGAACCAATCCTGGAGCCTTTGTAACCATCTTGTTTTGGCTTGGCACAATATACACATTTCATCCTCTCACCCTCTGGGATTTTACTGATGAAATGCTGAGCAGATTTTCTTGCTAACGGGCCTGCCTACCCTTTAGTGTACTCCCACATACCCACCAATAAGTCCTAAAAACTGACATGATGAATTTCAAATGAATCAAAACACGCTCCCTTCAAGTTTGGATACCTCTGGTATAAGATGAAGGGATTTGTTAGGGTTCCATTAAACAAGTGAAGCATCACCTTCCTCCAGCATTTTTCTACTAAGGTTACAAGTATACTGATCTGCTGACTGATCTGATTTATCCATACCGATCATACTAACATTGTAAGCAATAACATTCTCGACTTTCTTGTAATTTTCTTTGACTTGACACTACCATTTTGAAAGAATGATTGACAAATTTAGGAATATCCATCGAATATCAGATACTGTGGCCTTGTTTTGGCTCTCTAGATATTACATTAGGACATCTAGTTTGTTTTTTTTATTCATTAAACTGTATAAATATCATACGTGGAATCTAACATCTCATCAGTTACCATGAAAAAGGAAACATTCAAGTTTTTATTATTAATTTCAACTTTCTTTTACTTTTCCGTTAATTCTTGGTTGCTTTTTATTACAACTTTGACCAAACAAGTTTCAATGCTGAAGAGTTTGATCACAATACTTGATGATATCCATTTCGACTATATAATGTTCCACTAGAAATAATACAATTTTGCTGTATTTGGTTTGGAAGAAAATTAACAATTTTTAAAGAAAGTGGCAGGGGTGTACTCATTTATGATAACACTGCATATCATCAGGCAAAAGCATTTGTAAATGTATTGAAAATCTGAGCCTATTCTTTTACTAATAGAATTAGAATAACATGAATAATTTGGGGCCATTCCATCACTTTCCCTTACATGAGTAGGCACACCTGTGTCAGCCATAATTCTTAGAAACATATCTAAATCAACCTGCACACCCCACCTTAGAACTGTTTTTAACTGAGAGAAAAAAAATTTGTGGGGGCTCAGAAAAAATGTTAGCTTAAAATTTCAAGTTAAATTCTATTTTCAACAAGCAAATATTTTTGGGAAGCTGTTAAACAGGTTCCTTTGTAACATGATGATATATAAAACGGTTGTTTCTTATAAAGTGGAATCACATTCAAAAAAAGTGATATTGCACTTCATAGGAGACACAATTCCTATAAATGTTCAGTGTGAGAAAAGCAGAAAAAATCAATTATTTCTATACACAAAAAAATCTTTAAAAAAAACCTCAAACATTTTAAATCTTATATTCTTCTAAATAATTAAGAGAAAATAAAAGGGATCCAGGTACTAGTTTGCCATTGATTATACCTAATTTCAGGATTTACTGTGATAACTTACTCCCAGCTTCGGACCATAATGTTGAAAACATCACAGGGTTCTCTATATCTGTTATTCAAGCAAGAAGTGGCTTAGTTCAAGAAAAACTTATAAAACAGCCAAAGAGAACCAAATAAAAATTTTGCGGAGTCTCAAGTTGTTTGAAATATTACTGGTTACAAAGGCAACAACATTTCCATGATGGTAACCAGGAACAACAAAAGACAAAGACGTTATATCTTCACATACTCAAGTTGTTCTTTTGCCTATGAAAAAACTGAAGAGAAACTAGTATATAGTCTAACCTTGTAGAGGGATGAATTTAAAAAGGCTCTTTTTTAGCTAAGTATTTAATTTCTATTGCTTCCATTATTGAACACAGGACTGATACAACAAGAAATAAAATTAAATCAAAGCATCTCCGCTCAATACTTAAAATAGTTTCAACTGGAAACGTAAGGCCTTGAATGTCTGACTGAGTTAGAAGTGTTGTTAGGTTGGTTAAAACCTAGAACTGATCAACCGATATTTCTTTTATTGTTTTCTTGAAGTAATGTTATGACCAATATGGTTTCCATTTTACAAAAAAAAAACAAAAAAAACAAAACCCCACAAAAACAAAAAAAAAGCAAAACCTGGTTAGACGGAAATATAATTTGAGTAGGTATAAAATGTATGTATTTTACCTGATAGACCAGTTTCTTCGTGTATTCTTTGCATTATATCTTTTGCTAAGTCTTTAGGTTTGACTGCAAGATCAAATTCATGAGCAGAAATAAAACGCTGATTGTTCACCAGGTGAATGGAGGGATCCTAAAAAAAAAAAGAAAAAGAAAACAATAGAAACTTGCAAATTTTTTTTTTTATATTTTAGTTCTAAAACAATAGAAATTAACATTTATATAAAGCAGTAATTAAAACTGCTAACTACAGCATTTTAAAATTTTCTTTAGATTTTTTACTTTCTCATCAAAGTTTTTAAAGCATGTGTGATACAGCGAAAAATGTCAACAGTAGGATAAAAATCAGGGGGCTAGGTCTGGAGGATAGAAAGTATGGAGGAGAAAGGTTCCTTTTTTGTCTTATTTTCATCAATTCATTCAGAGATGGGATTTTTGAAGGGTTACCAAGCAAGGGCATAAGGTTTTCCCATTTTTTTTTTAAGAAACTCTGTTAGGTCGTATATCATCTTGAAAGTTATAAGATATGGATTTCATTAATGGAAAAATTATATGAATATTATAGTCATGTGACGTCATTATGTATTCAAAATGTCTGAAAAATTTAATGCACACCTACGTACGCCACCTTGTCTGAATGAGTTAAAACTATTCCATGAAATTTTTTTGTGGTCTCAGGAAAAAGTATATGTGGCACATGAGAATGTATTGAGTCTTTTCTCTCAGAGGTGTTGGGAGTTATAGTCTAGGAAAGAGATCACCAGTACACAGTTGATTATTTAGTAAATTTCATCCAATAGTTGATGTTTGAAAACCTTTATGACAACTGTCTTTCAAGGACATTATGACTGCTATAAAGTTGGAAGTTGGTTTAGTTATAAGGATTTCCTGATCCACAAGTATTTGAGAAGCATTACTTAAACAAACATGCAGGCAAGGTACTACGAAAAAAGGGAATTTGAACAAACTAGATGTAGTACAAGAATATCGTTTTGGGTTTATTATTAGATGAGCATTGTACGGTCAAACTACATTGGACACAATGGTTCTCATAAGATCATTGAAGCAATTTTGAGTCAGGCTAATACCTATATAGATAACCGTCTGGAGATACTAGATGTCCTAAGCCAAGGGTTATGTAGAGATCTACCCCCCCCCCCCCAACCAAAACGTCATAGACCAGTATGGCATGATGAAGCCAGTCATCCCCAATGTGTTATGACCAGGAGATGTCCAGGATAGTACATTCAACCATGGATAAAAATCTGGAACAGCAAAAATTATATAAAATTGGACTTTGGAGCGCTCCCCGCAAACATGGCACGCTTAAGGAAGCATAAAGTATTACCCTACGATAGATGACACTTAGAGGGCCTGATTGCCGTACCCATCACCCTGCTTATTAATTTGGGAAAAAATGTCCACCACCCAAGTCTTATTAGACCTCCCTCCTCATCACAGATATTTCAAAATTTTCCCATTAAAAGACAACTATCAAACACTGCAAGGAGAAGTACTTGTTTAACCAAACATGCTTGCATCTGCAAATTTCTGCGATTTAAAATTTTTCTAACATGAAAATATTTTCAATTCAATTTTTCTCTGAAAAGAGAAGAATTTTCTTGTTCCTGCAAATATTGTACGTTTTCAATTCCCATATGCTTATCCTTTACAATGAGTGTTTTTTTCAGATCCAACTAAATGGCATCTGTGGCCATAGTTCCCACTTCCCAATTCACAAAAAATGTGACAGATTTTCTACCCCCCCCTTGCTTATTCTGACCCTCATCCTAATAAGAGTATTGCGTCAAAAGATATGGGACCTGAAAAAGAAGTATTGTCAATTATGGCAAATACGAGACCATCAGTAAATTATGCATTGGAAATGGGGAATAAGCCTCCAATGAGATTCAAACTCTCATCTCTTTTCCTCGGAACACCTAACTATTCAGGACTGTTGCCTTTCTGATTAAGGCATCATTCACTTCAATCTGGGAAAAATTATAGGAGCTAGTCAATGGATCATCAAAACTTATGCTAATCATGCAGTAGGTGCAAACATGTTGGGAATGGTTCGCAAAGTTTCAAGGAGATTTTGAGTTCAAGACTGCAGAACTTGGAAACTGATAAATTAAAGGAACTTTTCACAAAAAAAAGAAAAAAAAAGAAAAAACAAAATCGGCATAAACACATTAACTAGCAGGATTGGATATTTTAGTAGTTTGTTGATAAGGCTCAAGAAAAATTCAGAAGCTATGAAAATGGTTTCCATATCAACTTATAAAAAGGAATATTGGTCAGTGTTTTTTTCTTGCTCGATACAGAAAACAAGTCAATTTTAGATAAAATAGCCAAAGACGATGAAAAATGTATTTATTATGAGAATCCCAAAATGAAGAAATTTGTGTCTACATCCAGGAGAGCCTCCAACATCTAAACCTGAACAGAATGTATTGATACAAACCGTTTTTTTTCTCTGTGTTTGGTGGGATTTGAAGAAAATACTTGGTTATGAATTGCCAGAATGCAGACTAAGTGTTATTATGCAACGTTACAGTGAATAATTGGCTTGTTTGATCAGAAATGATCTTTTTTCTGGACAAGAAAATTCTGGAGACTTTTGCATCAATTTGTATGGAATGAATCTTTTTTAGATTAGTGTATACCAATCGGCTCTTTTTATCATTGAAGACAGTGAAAAGGGAGGAAAAATACTGCGGCAAATATACTAATCATATAAACCCATTATGTCATGGGACACAGGCAATTCCATATTTTAGTCATGGACTTGCTCTCCAATCCTTATCTTCCTAAGTTAAGTAATCCACAATGGCCTCTCAATTTTCTGCCAGGCTTTTATACACAACAGCTTTCTACTTTCTGATTCATCAATAATGCTCCATTTTTATTACTTGGATCCTACTTGGTTATAATAAAAACTAAAGTAATGAGATTAATAATCTGAACGATTGTTGGAATGATAATCACATGTGACTGAACATAACTGATGATATATTCTAAAACCGAATATTAGAAACCATCAACCAAGACTGTCAACAGAAGTTTCTTCAGTTTTCCAGCTGGCTTTGTATGTATCTTACGTACAGGCCACACCAATGGAGTTAGAGGGCTGAAAATTCAAACATTTACTCCTCAGTATGTTTACAAAGAACTTTTTTAAAAAATTCCCCCTCTGAATAGGTTCTTCATGGAGGCTGGGTAACTTGCAATTTAAGTTAATGCTAGATTGATTTAGTTAGAGTGTAGCAGCATTCACACGTTTTATAATCACTACCCAACAAAATGTAAGTGAAGTAACTAATCCATTGATCAAGTCTTTCTAATTTTTCAACTGATCATCCCCAACATGGCATTGATAATGTGATGGTTTCTATTGAGTGACTAACCAGACCTGTTATTAATTAGAGTTACTTGTGGTTATTAATGACGATATAAAAGAAATATTTAAAAAAAAACTTGTTTAATCCTGAATATTATGAATAAAAAGTGGTGAAATATTGAAATTAAGTATAGCTCAACTTGGAATAAATTTAAAGTGATTCTTGGTTGTTCGAATATGAATTTCCACACATCCAGACAAGTATAAATGATATAACATTAAGCTTCCTTTTCATAAAAGAATTAATAGTGAACAAGACAGTTCTTCTACTGTTTATGATGAACTTTCAGAAAAGAGATGTATTTTTGCTCTCATACACAGGATATTCAAAGAACAACAGTTGAATGCAGATGATAACCATTATATGGTATTTATTGATTGATAAAGATGAAACAGTCTGAATATTACAGCAGCAATTTGTATTCTGGACCAAATTCAAGATGATAACGAGGTATAGTAATGAATAATCAACTCTCAGGGTTTTCTCTCTTTCTTTCCAATCAGCTAATCTACCAATCAACTTTTGCCTTTTTATACATAGCGAACCTGGTTGCTGCAGGGTTAAACTCAATCCTTATTTCTATTCGAATTGAAAATGATTACAGAAGCTTTTGTATTGTATATAATGTAAATAAATTTGTAGATATTCAAGACTTGTTAGTTTAGCTCAGTTGGTAAGAGAACCTCCTAGCAATAACTTGCTTATGATCTTGGAATGGGGAATGTTAATTTTATATATCATTTTGGATTAATATGACAAGATAGGCAAACTCTCCTCATTTTGGAGAGGATTGTTGTTTTTACAGGGGAAAACAAATTCAACACAAACCTTCAATACAAATTCAAGTCCTTTCATTCTTGAAATGTAGAGGAAAAGCTTGTAAAATACTGCATCACTCTTTTGCCAATGAAGGATGTTATACGGAAGCAAATATCCAAAGATTCCAGGAAATATACACTCAGCTTTTAGTTTGGCACAAGATTACTATAGTTATGGCACAAACACATGATCAAATTTACTATTAATGGTCTGTGAGAAGAACTGTTGCTCTATGGTATGAGCCCAAAGAGTTATCAGGCTAAACTCAACATGGTACAAGCCACATAATCCTTGCTTTTTTCTCCTATTCTATTCCTCCTTAATCATTCAAAAAAACAAACAAACAGAAAACAAAAAAATTACATTACTACTATGACTAACCCAGGAAATGAGAGAAAATTATGTAAATGGTACTTGACTTACATAATGTCAATCATAAATACTAGTTCTAGACAGGCACACACACACTCAGATAATATATAATCTGTTTATGTATCCAAGAGATATCACAGGTAGAATTTATCAAAATGGGTCAAAACTTTCATTTACTTTTATGAGTATCACATGTATACTAACATGGCAAATCTAATTCAGGTTCTATTGGTGGGGATTGAAACAATAAACAGAGTTTCATTTTAGAGCAGACTGCATTTGAACCTGTTATATACAGGCAAGGTTTTGGTTTCTCTTATCACTGCCCACCAACTTTACAGCTACTTCATCGCATGCCAGCATAGTCATTTTCTGTACAAACAACTATCCTTGATACGAAAAGAAAAAAAAAATGATGATTAAACAATGAATTTGCCATTTTCAATTCAACATTTTTTTTTTATCACACAATTGTATGCAGTACATTGAAAGGGAATGTCAGTAGTCAAGAATGAATGCAATCATTATTTACAATAGAAATGCACGGCTAAAAATTTTACTACAGAAATGCATTGAGAATGAGGCTGAATGCTATGGTGGTCAAGTATTAAAATGTGCGCTACTAACAGGGTAGGGCACTCACACATATAATGTAAATGCATCACTAATGATTTTACTATAGAAATATATTTAAGGAGAAAGGTATTGTCAGTGATCAGGAATTAATGTAAGTGTTATTGAGAGAATAGGGCTATTACACATACACTCATAAATGATATTATGGCTTGGTTTTGCAAAGAAAGATTTCTTGGAAGAATTATAGATGAGATATATATATATACATATATATATATATATATATATACACACACACACACACACACATAAAGACTTACGACCTCCTGACTTGCAACCATTCACGCATACGACCAACATATGTAGATTTGAAGAAAATCATGTAAATATAAAAGGTTACACTCTTAAATTTAAAAAAAAATGTAAATATAAAATTTCACTTAGTTGTCTGAGTGTGTAAGAGCTGATAAGTTGTAAGAGAGTATACACTTACAATCGTTTATTAAAAAAAAGCATACATAAGTAAATATCATGAAGATGTATTACTCTTGATTGTATGTGAGTTGTTTATTCAAATAATTAATACTTATAAAACATAAAATGACAGAGCGAAATGAGTTGGATTTTAAAACACAAAATGCTAGGTCACATGACAGCAGTGAATTGAGGAAAAAAAATCAAAATTCTTTAAAAAAAATAAAATAAGATTTTGCATTTGTTCTTTATTTTTTTTTTTTTTAATTGTAAGGGAAGAGATACAGTGTTGCCAATTTAGATGTTTTAAAGAAAAATCTTTGAATTATGGAGTGACTTCCACAATACCCCCCCCCCACCCAGTAAAATCATATCTGAATTGGTAACACTGAATTAAAGAGATGAGTTGACAATGCACAAGGTTTTCTAGAGCAAAGCATAGAATATAAAGACTTCTTGAAGAAAATTATATATATATATATATATATATATATATATATATATATATATATATATATATATATATATATACACACACACACACATACATACACATGCTCTGGAATGGAGTACTCTGGTGGATGGGGAATTGTGCGTGAAATAAATACATCGCTTAAATTCGGTCCTACTGACCACTCAGTTCTGCATAGGGCAGAGGTAAAATGCCAGCCTCTGGGTCTGAAGCGAAGGTTTTGATCCTATCTCATGGTAATGGATAGGATATTGGATGGTCTATAGCCACACTCAAGAGTTGTAATACAACGAAACCGTTGTCTGTGGATGACACAATTATTAATTATTTTTATATATATATATATATATATATATATATATATATATATATATATATAAAATCCAAACAAGACATAAATAATACAGCGTCCCATAACAAAGTATAGGAGAAACAGGGAAATACACTTAGGAAGATTACATAGAATGCATAGATGATAGATATTGGGAAATGGGTGACTGAAGTGACACAGAAAAGTCTATTGAAAGAGTTTTTTTATTGTTTAGTGTTTAAAGCAGTAAAGCTTTCAAGACCATATATATATATATATATATATATATATATATATATGGATGGAGTGGTGGCGGTATTGTGTATACCTACTTCTCAATTTCCAGTGTATACCTACTTTTTAATTTCCAGTTTTATTGATGGAGACATTTATTATTAGCTATCCTGAGGGCCGGACCAAGGTAACAAGCAACACAGGCAGTCATCAGGTGCTAAGTGCTATTATGTCATTTTAAAAAAAGACTTTTTTCCTTGTGACTTTTAAACGTAGGTCATTCGGCCGTATATCTTGCTTTCAAAGCAAAACAAAAGACGATAAATAAAAATGAATCACAAAAGAACCTCCATTCTTTCAAATTTACAAAAAATAAATTATTTAATTAGTACAAATTAAATTAAAAGACTACTTGTTTTATCGAAAAAAAACCCCATTTTGAGTGTATTTTGATCAGTGACTGTAATTCTGGTTACATTTTTTAGATATCTCAACATGCTACCTATATTGTGACTCAAGTTCTGATCAACCACCTGTGATGTTGTCTGAAACACTTGGACTTTCAAGATACAAATAGAAAATGTCTTTGAAAAGTTTGCTTACAGAACAAGCTTACAGACCCAAGATTTTGGAATGGTCTTACTATTCTAAAAGCTCAAGAGCCCCCAGTAAGACCTTTGTGGATCGTTTAAAATCCTATTGTAGGAACTATTGATCCGAAGGACCCCAAAGTTGGAAAGTTCTGCTTTATTCCTAGTTCCTGAAACACATTTTAACTAACTATTAAATATTAGTATTATAAGATGTAAACAAGTTTTCTCAGAATAATCAATGCATAAAATATTGGTTACATCAATATTCACAAGATTTTAGATAGGAAATATATTAATATATTTGTACTTTAAAACATTTATACACCTAAAGTTTTTAAGATGATAGCAATGAACAGAGAAATAACAAAATCCATATCAAAACATCCAAATTTGTTATATTCATGTAGATTTTTTTTTTTGAGTTATATTCAACATGGTTCGATATTTGTGTCTCTCATTTAGCCTTTTATCCTAGGCCATTCTAGGATTGGTGGCCCTTTTAGACAAACACCCAGGCAGGAAATCCCTTAGTCACAATTCTCTCCTCAATGAAACAACAACCCTGGAGAACAAAATAACATACCCTGAATTTGAGGAGAGAAAAAAAAAAAAAGGACAAAATAGAAACTTTTGAAACACTCCCACTATATTTAATCTGTACCCTTCCAGCAGTGGGCTCAAGTACTCCCCCTAAAAGGGGGGGGTATCCATATGATTCATGCAAAAGAAGAAAAATCAAAGACTTTAATGAAGTTCCCTTCAAGTATTTTTTGCATTGACTACTTGATTTCTTTTCCTTCTTTCCCTTAGTTTCCGGTGTTAAGCCCTAGATAGAGGTCTGTTTCCAGTAGGGATGGGAAAATTTTCAAAAAGCGTTCCAAAAATCATCCAATGGAGACTGATTTCATTTATAGGGAAACTGAGAAAGTAATTTTCCTCTGTACTGCATTCAATGGTATAGAGCAGTGGTTTTGAAATTGGGGTTCATGAACCCAAGGGTTCGCAGTAGTGTTCCCACTGAACCTGACATTGCAAACCTGATGGCAGAGAAACATTATCTATTTCACAGGTATCGAAAAACAAAATTCAAATAAATGTAATCCATTCAGAATGATTTTCAAAATTTCAAAATTGTTTGATATTGAAGTTCATTGATTATAGCCTATCACTAAATGCTAAAAATAGGGGCCCACTAGAATATTTCCTCTATCTAAAGAATCCCTGAGCTTACTAAGTTCTGAGACCACTGATATAGGGGATGAATAGGCAGAAGAGACGCTCCCTCATTTCAGCTGAGAATTAGCAAAAAATGCTAGTTGCCTCCAGTAGGAAAGGTTAAATATATTTAATATAGGGTTTCATCTTCAAATTTCATGAGTAGGAGATTTTTTTAAAATTAGATTGTTAGGGAAAAAACACCCTGTTTCATATACAGTAAAATATGATTTCTTAGGAACTAAATGTCTCAATTCTGGTCACAATGATATAAAAGTATCAAAATGTTCATTATGGATTATGTAAACTACTATCGCTCTGATTCTTTACCACAATGTTTCAGCCAATATGTTCTTTGGCCTTCCTTAGGTGTATGTTTCACCCACATGTCCTTTCGTGCCCCTCCCCACCCCTTTCAACAAGAAAAATATCATTCACGAATCCAAGTGTTAAAATCTCTAATTCATAACAGAATTTTCAGGCCAGATTGTACAAAAATACAAACTATACATAATAGAACAATCAGCATATGTGCTTCTTTTTTTTTATATGGAAGGCTTTAACAGTCAGATGGAAATCGATTTCATACTCAAGTTACTTATACTGTGCTTTTTTTTCTATGTATCATTCCTTTCTTAAATGTTTTGCAGTGTGACTTTCCGTATATAATTCTAGCTAAAATTTCCACTCTTTTGTTTTATATATATATATATATATATATATATATAATTTAATACATGTAAGTAATTTAAAAAATAATCCAACATAAGACTTGAAATCATAAGCAGTTAATAATAGAAAATACATTTTCTGTTCATAATTATTCTGGTGCAGTTTCACAGCAGTGCATAGTCAAGAAAAAGATTCTAGATGATAGACTCCTACATCTGGCTTAGTGGCTGGAGTAGTTGCATATTTCCCAACTGGTTTTGAGCAAGATATAATCTAGGATTTCAAATGTTTTTGTTTTTTTTTCATGCAGCATTAGGACAAATTTCCCAGGGTACTTAATTAATAGAGTACACTCTAAGCTGTGTGATTAGGGTAGAAGTATGAATCAGGGATAGGAGTTGCACACATCCCTATTCAAAATGATAGTTGTGAATGAAAGACGAAACTTCGGGTAACTTCCAACAACTGTCAGTTTACCTTATTAACTTTTACAAATGTATGCAAGATCAAGCTTTGAGAAAATGAAGATCACTACAGTTATTTTTTTTTTTTCATTCAAATCAATTAACAGCAGTATCAAGTGTTGTATAAAAATGCAAAAAAATGTGGTCATATGTTCAATTTTCCAAACTGTTTATCGCTGTTTCTAAATGATAAGTATAAGAGCAGGTAAAGAATTAGATTTTGATTATAGCTAATATTTTGAACTCATTTCAAGTTATTCATTATATTTTATTGTTATGCCGTGAAGCTTGGTTCTATAATTTCTAAAACTGTGTTAATATACTTTCTTTGCCAAGACAAAAGACATTACATGAACACAAAAAGAGAAGAAACAGTGACATGAACGCAAAAAGAGAGAAAAACGTTGACATGAACGTGAAAATAAACGGTGACATAAACACAAAAACAAAAAAAACAAAAACAAAAAAACAGAATGATCAGATGTTCAATAGAGCTTTAGAATACAATCTTTAAGTCCCAACCTGGACTATGTCACACAGTCTGGATAATTCTCCTCTCCTCTGATTTTCAGCTTTTCTGTCAGAACCTCTATTCATGGCCTTCCTCCACCCAAGAACCTCCCAGTGCCTAATGCCCCCTACACCATTAAACTGATGTTTTCTTGCTTGAAGCTACTCTTTAATTAAAGATGTTATTTTCAGAAGTAACAAATGTAAACACACGTCATCTAATCAAGGAGGATTTCGAGTGTTTGACCTTTTACAAATAGATGGCTAGAATTTTAGGCAATATGTTGATTTTTCACAAAGAATTGGGTTTCATTAATACCTACATATGCATATAAATCATCAAAAATTTATCGACCTCCCCCGGTATAATGTAGCTCTTTGTAGCACGGTGCACAATATGTGGCAGGTGGATCATGGAGCCCAACCTTTTTGACTTATATTATCACCTATTCCAACAGAAAACTGCAAATAAAAACAGAATTTCCCTTGAACCTATCAGCCTGATATTTTGGGCTGAGCGCTATTTTACTACACCTTGAGCCCATTTGATGACAGAGGTGACGATTCCCAACCCACTCCAACTAAAAAGTATATTTGACTTACACCAGCTAACCATCTTAAAAACTAAAATGAATTTGACAAAAACCTTTCAGTAGTCAATGAACAAAACATTTGTATGCTTAGGTATATTTTATAGAAACTTATTTGAAATGATCTCCCATTGTTACATGGTTAATATATCATTCAATTTAGATAACGTAAATAGAATAAAACAATTAAAGAAGATGAGGCAGGAATCAAAAGTGCATCGCCATGTTGAAGCAGCTCCCCTACTAGTGCTAGGTTCAATTCCTGTAGCAGCCCTATTTTCTTTGTTTATTCTATTTGCGTTGTCTAAACTGAATGATATCTTGACTATGTAATGATGGGAGATCATTTCAAACAAGTTTCTATATAATATAACGCAAGTTATGATTTATTCTGTCACACTAAACATGTCCATTTCTTGGATACATGCTTAGGTAGTAACTTTTACTGAAAGTTAACTAAAAATACAACTGTAAATCTTTTTAGGGGTTTTATCATTTTTCAAAAAGTTAGTTCAGTATAATGATAATCAGGAACAATTCACTTGAAACATTATTATAATAACTTTTCTCCATCAAGTTCCTTATAACACCTAAATAACAAATAGAATAATGATCAAATGCATGGTACCATATTCGCAATTGTGTACATGTGTACTGTGAAAATTGTGTACATGAGTACTGTGAAAATTGTGTACATGAGTGCTGTGAAAATTAAATGATATTCACTCAACTAAGTGCAGAAAAGGGATATGTAATGGAGAATTCTGTGCAAATATTTCACTTACAGATGAACAGCATTTGAAATCTTGACCTTTCTCAGGACTCAAACACCAACTACTGGTTTTGATAGGAAAATACACAACTACTTCTGCCAGTAAGTAGACAAGACAGAGGAAGCTGCTCACTGCTTACTCACTATGGGAGAGGGTCTTTCAGATAATAATAAGCAGCTGATAACATTAAGCAAAGGATACAAAAATTGGAACAATTTATACTCCCCTTGGTTATTGATTTGTGATTTTTCAAGCATGAACTTCTTCAATCAGGATCATTTTTAAGAGGACATCAATGATAAAACTACAATATCATTCCTGGAAGGTTTTAGTGAATGTTTGAAGGAAATTATGATGCACACTATTTCAAACATGGTATTTCTATTCAGGTGACAAGATAATTAGCTTTAAAGACAGGTACTTAAAACATACATAGATATCATTTTAACACCGATTGGTTTGGGAGTAGGATAGGCAGTGTCATGTCACAGAGTTTGCTTTGCAGAGGGTCACAACACAAATCTGCCATGTTATTTAAAAAAAAAGCAATAGAGAAAAAGATCATAGTTGAAAGAAAAATCAGAAAGTTGGAGAAAAAGGTACAAATGACTTTTGACCTTAGCTTTACAGTCAAAGGATGAGATATAATGTATTTGTAGAATGGAATGTCCTCTTTTAAGAGGTTAGGGAGGGGATGATATTTGCTAAGATTAGCTTTGTCAGGCATAAGGCCAAATGTAAACAAAGATAGTAGTGAACTGGTCTGCCTTAAAGATCAGCTTCCAAAATCTTGCCTCTTTACCTTGGTTAGAACTCACAGTTCCTTTCAAGTTGTGCACATATACGTACATCTTGCAACAGGCACACCAAAGAAATTATTTTGCGTACAAAAGATTTTGAATTCTGTAGATGGGTCAAGTTATCATGGAAAAAAAAAAAAGATATGTGCACATATTTTTGTCAGAAGAAGAAAAATTGCAAGATTTTTTACGCACACTCAATAGGGAAAAAGTAGAAGGAACATTGGCTCAAGCACTGACCCTCGATACCCGTAGAAGATAAGCAACTATCTTAACCAGTAAGCATGCATTTGTGGCCTCCTGTATGCATGTATGATAGAGAAAAGAGTTGGTCGATAGATAACAGCGAAGAGGAGAACCTTCTTATCTTAATACTCTTTATTTCTATGGATCATGAAACATTGATATTTATTTCAATATGATCTAGTCACACAAATACAAATAAAAACACTTCAAGCAGATTAAAAGCTAGGAGGAGGAGGATGGTTCTGAACAGATTAACATTCTAGTGAGATATTATTATCACAAAAGAAAATATGGCAGCCTGAAGATAACGTAATAAAAATTACATACAATATTCTTCTGGGAAATCTGACTTCAGTCACAAGGATAACACCAATAATGCAAATTAGTATCAACTAGTAAGGAATTGCCCATGGAAATATCTGATAATACAGAAATAAAACATGTTTTTGACTAAATGTCTCCTTATTCAACACAACCAGGTGGGTGGAGTAGTGGGAGCAGAAAAATTGTTTCAGTGTAGAAACTGGTGGGCTATGTGATCAAATATTAGCATGGGTGTCACATATCCTAGGGCAGGTTTGTGCATACTCCCAGGTATGCCTGTGCAAGCTTTATAAGGATGACAAATAGGTTTATGGATGATATAAAATGAATGAAAAATTGAGGTTACAAACTGCTGGGGAATGTTTTGCCAACATCCCTGAGAGGCATGAATCCTATGATTACCTCCAGAGTGGGAAAGGAAGAAATTGTATGTGATCAGATATCCCAAACCATCTTCATTTACCGCTTCATTAATAGGAGCAAAAGAGGCTACTATGTTTATTGTCATTTCTGACTTGAGCAAATGAACAATTAGTGATCAAACTCACTATTACTGCTTTTATAGTAACTAGCTGAAGACCAATCCTACTGACGGTTATTCGACTAGTTTCATTTAATCCTTTTATATTTACATTTTAGATAGCGGAAAAATGAAACCTAATCATATATTGATTTATTGGAATTTTAAAAAAAATGAAAATTTGATTTTATGTATAATTTTGACAATATTCTGCTTAAAAAAAAAAATTACAAATTATAATATTCGTTAAAAAAATAATTGAAATGATAAGGATTCAAAATTATACCAGATATGAGAAACTTACTGGTCAGTTACAATGAAATACTAAGCATGATAGAGAAATGTGGCAAATCCTGGGGAAGGTCCATGTCAAATGACAGAGGATGATATATAGAAATCCAAAAGTAAGATGAAACTAAGCACTTCTTCAGCTATTTTCACATGAGGTGGATTTATTTAACCATGTAGTTGTAAAAGAAAATATCTTTTTTTAGTTTTGATAGCTGACATGCTTCCTTTCAAAAAAATTAAAGTAGCAGTTTTAAAAAAAAAAATGTTGACACTGTTGAAAAAAATGGACTTGTTGTTTATAATATACTACTATAACTAGCAGTCGACATGGCAATGTAAGAAGGTGTAACTTATCAAAATTATCTTATAGCCCAAATATATAATAGTGGTGTAATGGATAAGACACACTGGTCAAAATCTTTTTTTTTTCTTTTTCAGGCTTCCGTACTTTAGAATTATAAATGTAAGTAATTGGTTGGATCCCCAAAATCCTGTTTTTTTGCAGATTCACAGAACTGTTTGTAAATATAGCGTAAAACCTGTCCCGGTGAAATATCTAAGGCATACAATTGTTTTCTTGGGGGAAAACAATGGGGGGGGGGGGAATTGCCTCACCCTAATCAGGCAAATTTTTATTACAATAAGATTTTTCCAGCCAAAAAACTTTCGTTATTTCAAGGGACTAACTTAAATCTAGCCAAAAGGATCATCTATATAACAATTGAACATTCATCTCTTAAACTGTTCAGCTCTTAATTCTATAAGCTCCAGATTACAGGTGGATAAAAATCAATTGGCTGGCAATAAACGTAATTAGATTAACACTACATAATCCAAAGGTAAGATTTACAATTAGTTCACAAAAAAAAACAACAATCCAATTCAGAATGAAGCAAATATTTTAAATTGTTTATTTCACAAAGGATTGTCCAGATTATATATATATATATATATATATATATATGTATATATATATATATATATATATATATATATATATATATATATATAAGAGGGACAGAGAGATAAGACATATCTTTAAAAGGATAATCTTTCCAATAAACAATAATATTCAGAAGTCCCTTTCCCTTTCAAAACAATTTGGTAATTCATTAATCTCTGAAGAAATTTTGACAGTTTGTTTGCAAGGGATCCAATGTGGATATTTTAAATTGACTCATCTGAAAACATTTTTCTACACATTTGCAGAAACTGTTTCTTTGAAAAAACTGATAGAGAAATAAAACAGTTACTGATAACAGATGATAAATCAGCCCTACTTGTCCAATTAATAATAATTATAGCCTCATCTGGTCTGAATTAACAAAAATTATGAATCTCCAAAGAGGAGACTTTTGGAAATATCTGTACCTTTCATAAATAAATCACTGTGGTAGCTCATGCTTGTAAAAGAACTAAATATCTAAAAAAAAATTATAAAAATAAAGGAAAAAAAAAAAGAAAAATTACCTAAAATTATCTGAAAAAAAAAAAAAAAAAGATACCAGGATGAGATTTAGGTATTATTGGTCCCCAAAATATCACAGAGACCCTAAAAAGCTGTTTTTAGATAGTGTGTAATGGTGCATTTAGGTACACAAGGACCTCATAATACAAGGGAACATGCAAAGAATCCCAGTTCACAAACTGATGAAAACCTTACTTGGTTTTGGACATCTTGATTCTAAGATAAAGCCTTAAAGAATCCTAAACTTTTTTTAGATATTACAATTAAAGTAGTTTAGTATAGGTAATTGTTTATGAGTATTTGGTATATACTATTGAAAATATCAGTGCCTAGCCCTTTTTGTTTATTTAGGGGTTTTTGTTTTCTTTTATGGAGAAATAAAAGACTCTTTAAAGTTGGTCTGTCCCAGTTACGTTAAATAATAGATATGGGAAGGAAGAGATGAGATGTCATTGAAGGAATGACATCATTAGGAAACCAATAATTGAAAATGAAACTCCCAGGAAACTTCATATCACAATATCTTACAAATATGAGAATCAACTGACTCAATGACAGACTGCTTGCTCTTCTTCCTCTTCCAGCTGCAACTACCACAGATGGCGGACACATCAATGAACTTACAGTTCTTGTTTTCATACACTTATCTACTCACTAATGTTTATCCCTAGAATATTTTTAAACATCCTCATTCAATTCCAATGAAATTTTGTTGAAGAATAGGCAAAGAACTAAGGAATAATTGATTTGATCTAAGGACGGATTCAGGAATTTTGCCTTCTCTGCATCCTGATCAGTGCATTGACTTACATTCAGTTTTAACTGGCAATGGTGTTGGCAGAAGTATATGCTCTCCGAGTGCTTTCCAGTTCTATCCCTGTTCATGCCTCTTTCAAGGCTGCACTTAAGGCTATGTAAACAGTGCAGCTGCATATAGCCTAATGATTTTAGTGCCAAAATGTCCTAAAAATATTTGGATTTTAGTGACATGATCCACAATTTTGCATGTGGGAAGGAAAGGAGAGTTCTAATTCAACAGATTCATTTCACTACAAATGTGTTTCGATTTGTTTGAGGATTTAGCACAGTACATCTGGGAGAAGGCAGAAGTAAGGGACTTTATAGAATTGATAAAAAAAAACTCAAATGGCAATGGGCTGATCATGTTGCAAAAATGGCAGACAACTGATGGAGATCGCGACACATGACATGGATCCCCAGAGATCACATGCACAATCGAGGCCGGCAGAGTATTAGATGGAGAGACGAGCTAGACAAATTCAGAAAGTACTGGCTCTGTGACGCCCACGATAGAGAAGTATGGTGAATCCTGGGGGAAGGTCTATGTCCAACGAAAGATGTTAAAAGACTGATGATGATGATGAAAGGACTTTATGTTAATCAAACATCATAATTTTATGAATATTTAATCTTTGTTTTGATTAGTTTGAAAATATCAGTTAAATACAAAAATAGAAGGGACCCCAAGGAATGTTTTTCAGTGGGCCCCATCAATGTTATATCCAGCCCATGTGTCTCAGTCAGTAAATATCTATCTAGGGATGTGAGTGTGATCCTTAATCTGTGAATCATCCAGGTCTTCCCCAACCTATCCCTTGAGCATGTATATGTGTAAATGTATGCAAATAGCTATGTTGATGTATACATTAGCAAATTTAGATATGTATGTGTGCAGGAATGTATAACAATTTTTCCCAGCCAATTAACTTCAAAAGTTCCGACATCACTATGAGGATATAAGGATATCTATTGCACGATTACTCAGTAAAATATAAGAACAGAGAAGGAAAATTATAATTTCTTTTTCCCCTCACCCCCTCTCAAAAAAAAGAAGAAAAATACATATATACATACATACACACACACACACACACACAATCAATTTTTAAATACATAAAAATAATTTGACCCCCACCCCCTGTATATGTATTCCCGTTTGTATGTTTCGAAGTAAATAATGTGGTCATATACTTGAAAATAGACACTTGGCTTACAGACCCACATTGATGAAGATGAAAATTAGCATATATAGTTTTTATTAGTTATTTGATAATACCTCTTTAAAACTTACACCATATAGATTGTATCATACTTATTTCATAATGAAATTCAGGTACACCTTGATTAGCACAGTTAACTTGATCCAAAATTTTCTGTATGGTTTAAGGTTTATTTGTAATTAACTGTGTTTTTGTTTTCAGCTTATACTGAGTTACATTATTTTGTACAGCAATACCTTGACCTTACTACAGAAAAAAATATATACATATGTGTGTGTATGTATGCATGTATATATATATATATATATATATATATATATATATATATATATATATATATATATATGTGTGTGTGTGTGTGTGTATGTGCCTATATATATATATGTGTGAGAGTGAGAATATATATATATATATATGTGTGTGTGTGCATGTATATATGTATGCATGTGCCTATATATATGGGTGAGAGTGAGAATATATACATATACATATATGTATATGTATATATGTACATATACACAAATGTGAATAGATATGTAAGTCATGTTAAACTGTTTTATATTATATATTTGTATGACATTTTGCCCGTATTTATATGAGCAAATAGTTCTTTAAGTACTTGTTTATATAAAATTACCATATATTTGTTAACCGAATATAAACTAGTACTGAGAAACATACACACATGAAATATTTTTTGTGACTTACTGGTATATTTATTTGCGTGCGCATATCTATCATCATAAATATGTCAAGTATATGACGATTGACAAACTACTTACATTTATGGGGGTGTATTTACCCTCACATACAGAGAGAAAATTATGATTTTAACATGAACCAAAATACAAGAGTAAAACTAGAAAGTTCCAATCACCATTGGCATTAAGAAAATTCTGTTTATAAATCAGCAGGCTTAGAATTTTTAATCCACTTCTCCTTTCTTAGAGGAAAACAAGACCGACCTACAGACCGGCCGACCTCTGGACAAGGGAGATGACATGATGCTAGAGATGAGTCACCCGCTGATGATACTGACAAGACTCTAGAAATGAAAGATACATTGAGTAAGGAACACTGCATCCCACTGGATTTTTTCTCTCCAGTTTATAAAACAGCCCAGACAATTGGGGGGGGGGGGGCAATCGAAATTCCCTTATTATTATTATTTCTACTACTATTTACCTTCACCTTAGTTTTTTGGTAGCTTTTTAACACATATTATGAGATGAAGGTAAATAGTGAACAAAAAGAATTAGTAATAATGATTCATGATACTTCATCTGATGTAATTGCTTAATTTCCTTATGCTTTTCATTAAATGATATTTACAGATTTCTTTTGCTTCAAAGACATTTTTTTTTATACATGGTTGTGTGCACAGATGAAACTATCCATAATAATATGGAAAAATTTGAAATAATTACTTTATAAGGGACTCTTTCGAGGAATATCTTTATAATTCTTCTGAAATCATTACAAACTAATTCAACTCAGACTGTAGTACAGCTGAGAGAATACAATCATTTTTCATTAAATTTCATATTGAAATTTATTGAAACAACTGATCAGAAATTAGCTGATTTCTTTTAAAAACAAACATATCTTAAGGTAAACAAATTTATTTATTTTTAAGAGGATGAAAAATTGTAAATCATTATTTTTCCATGCCTCTATTTTCCATTTCTATTTTTCCTTACTTTATTCCTTGCAACTCTTCACGGACCGGATCCCCTTTGTCCGTGAGTGGATAAACAATGTAGATAGGAACAAATAAAAAGTACCTCGCCCCCGATGAGACTCAAAGTCACTGAGCTGAATGAATGATAATATAAAGACCAAATTTAATCAGACAATCTACATTATAATATGCAATGTGTCCCTCTATCACTTCAAAAATGAAGATTTTATGTTGGATGGGGTGGGGGTGGTGGAGAGGTCCCAGGGATAGAATTACAATACTAGGGAAGGAGGACGGGGAGTGGGTGAGAAGAGCGGGATGAGGGAATGCAAAGGATTAGGGAAACAAAGAATTTAGCTAAAGAAGAACAGCTGAACTCAGCTATCAAGAAATTAAGGTACAATTGAAATTGTTTTCTCGTGTTTGTGAGCAGAAAATTCAGTCAAGTATTGGGGATGTGAGATGGGAGTTGACAGGAGCAACTCCTGTAATTTTTTCCAGATACTACAGTATTTTAGATAACTATCTCTAGGTACACTGTTGGCCAGGCAACAGGTATTTTAAAAATACCATTTGGCCTTTTCTTTAATTGTTCATTCTATTTACGTTGTTTAGGCCAAATGGTACATTCACTGTGTGATAACAGGTGATCATTTCGAATAAGAATTTGTATATAATATAATGCAATATACAATCATATATATATATATATATATATATATATATATATATATATATATATATTATATATATATATAGTTTAGTACTACTATCTTGAATCTACATTCATAAAATAAATCAGCAAACAAATTTTCATGAGATTAATTCACAGCTAGGGTATAATAGTTTAAGCTATTAAACACAGTGTATATACTAGTAGAAAAGTCATATCCATTTTTTGTCAATAACATTTTTGTCTGGTCCTTTGACCCATCTATAGTAAATGAAGTTTGATTGATAAGTTGCATATGTTTTTACACGTAAATATTTAGGGTAAAAAAACCGTGACTTACCTATGAGTATATACGGTATGTCTACAAAATTTATACACATCTATGTTGATTTTCTTACGTCTGAAATAATTATATTAAATATAAGAAATGTCATCGAAAAGATTAGATGTTGAAGTTTAAATCAGAGATCATCTCAAAGTGTTCGAAATCAGAGATCATCTCAAAGTGTTCGAAATCAGAGATCATCTCAAAGTGTTCGAAATCAGAGATCATCTCAAAGTGTTCGAAATCAGAGATCATCTCAAAGTGTTCGAAATCAGAGATCATCTCAAAGTGTTCGAAATCAGAGATCATCTCAAAGTGTTCGAAATCAGAGATCATCTCAAAGTGTTCACATATTTTTGAGTTGGGTGGGGGTATTTGTATGTATAAAGATTTTTTGAATGAGCAAAGTAAGAACATTAAAATGAATACACTGAAACTTAGCAGGTATGAAAACTGAAGAAAAAAGAATGAACGATGAGAGTGGATCGTGTCTCAATGCAATAAGAGAAAGTGTTGTTATGGGTGTATGTGTATATCAATAATACATTGCACTTAACCTTAAAACCTCATTGTGCAGACTGGAGAGTTGTTTCACATATATGGCCCCACCCCCAGTATAGTCCCATAATCATGGAGAAAGCCTTTAAAAGATTTTTATCCACAAAGCCAAACCATTCATTTATTTATATATTATACACTTATGCTGACTTTTGACCGATTTTTTGTTGCATTGTTAGGAGAATTAAAAATATATCAGAAATACATCCCTTCAACCTACTTAACACGACTGATCTTTGCACTAGATCCCCAGGAGACGTTTTTTTTTCTTTATTCTTCCATCAATTCAAGTACTTTTTGAAAAGAAAAAAAAAAAAAAAGATTTATCCACTCCGGTATATGAGAAGAAATTTGGTCAAATCTATAAACTGATCAAAATTTCATCATTTCTATAGAAAGTGTGGGTGGCCTAATGGTTAGCAGTAAGGAGAATGGAATTTGCTAATTGAGTTCAAACTCCAGCTAGGACAGTTTGCATTCACTTCACACAAATGCTGTTGGGAAAAGCATGAAACCACTTCTCTGGCAAATAGCAGGGCAGTTGAAATCCATTGGCTCAGTACAAGTTCGGGCAAAAAGCCCCCGCCCCATGAAAAAACAAAACACAACAGCAACAAACAATGAATGGGTCTCTAAGGATTGTTTGAGAAATTCAGACAAAACCATTGACGCATGTTTGGCATGGGAAAGAACTTTGTTTTAGTTCTCGTTGATTTGGGAATAATTTAGTGGGGAAAAAAAAACAAAAAAATGCAAAAGAACAGAAATATCAAAGTGCTCATGTGTACGCTCACACCATTTTTGTACACTTAATTAAACAAGTTTTTCACTTACCTCCCACCTTGTTGTGTTATGTAAGAACATATTTTTACTGTTTTGTCAAACGGAAAAATTCTTTTTATCCAGGTACTGCAGGAAATCCCTGCTAGTATATATGCGTGTGCGTATGTATACATACATATATATATATATATATATATATATATATATATATATATATATATATATTTCTCAATGATAAGATTGTCAGTGTTGAATCAAAAAACAAATCGAACAGATAGAGACCGTGAATGAACAAAATGAGAATTTGGAGTTATAGTTATTTGGGTCTTTGCATTACCAGCAGCCGTTTAGCTCAATGGTAAGTGCAACATTGTGTTGAAGCGGCTCCCACACATATGTTATTGAGAAATGGATATATGATCCAATAGAATGATCCAGAAATTGAAACTGTGACCGATATTATATGTAAGCTATTTAAAACTCTATATTTTCTGCAGCAGCTGCATTTTCTTTAACTGTTTATTCTATTTATGCTGTCTAGGCCAAGTGATACATACATACATAAATATACATATATATATATATATATGAGTGCATTTTAACTTGTTAATATAGACAGGCATGTGTGTACCTATTTCTGTGTATAAGGTCTATTTGAGTGTGTGCATACATACCGAAGCAACAATTTTCTTTAAAAAGCTTTGTTTTTGTTTTAAAGCGAATGACCTTTGACCTTTAAGATGCAGAGGCCAAAATATCAAAAACTGTTCATTTGCCAATCCCATGGCAGTTGACAGACACCTTAGCACCCTTAGTAGATCTGAAAACATGCCAGTGAGTATCATTTACTGATTCAACAGTTCATAGGAAAGCGAACCTGTGAAAGGGAAGCATGTGCTGGAAGCCATTTTGGGACATGCAGGTAAGGACTGGGGAGGGTCCTTGGATATTCCAGTTCAGATATTTGACAGACAGAAGACCTTGAAGGTTGTTTATAAACAGACAAACAAATTCGGAACTTTTGAAGTTGACAAACAAAGAACAATTATTTTTTTAAAAGTAAATACATACCACAAAAAGACCAATAAAAATTCATTATCTAAAAACTTTCTCCCTCTATATTTTAAGCAGACAATATTAGAAAAAAAAATGTAAAATTACTATTCCTAAAATCTTGACATGACTGACTATGGATATACCAGCCATTGCCAAGTGAAAAGATTACCTACATATTGAAACCCTTTCCTTATTATCTCTGCAAATGTTGGACAGAGGTTATATATTCACTTGAGTTTGTCTACCTGTTTAGACACTCAATAATTCCTGAAGCCCTCAAGAGATTCCAATGATGTTTAATAGAAGGGTGGGGCATGGGCCAAGGAATAATTGATTAAAATATGGGATGGATCCAGGAATTTTTTTCAATTTGCTTAATTGCAAGTTCGGATAATTTTTTGGCTTTTCGGATGTAATAACAAGTTACTCAGTCTGATTGAGTGTTGAAATGAATGGAGGTTTAAAGGGACATCTCCAATGGATAATTATTGCATGATTTTGTCACAGTATTATTCAATTTTCAGCGACAATAACATTGACAAACATAAGTGCTTCCTAATCTACCATTTGGCACATTACCATTTTTCATAACTCACCACAGTATACTTGTGACGAGAATAGAGTCAAGATGACTTATGAAAAGACAAAGTGTTGAGAAGTATTTTTTTTCCCCCTCTATCCCAGGATATTGTTTTACCACTATCTAAAGTTCTGAGTTGTTACTCCGCCATCTCAGCCTGCCATGTAACATTAATAAGCAACCTTAAAGAAATGTAAAGTACTCTGAGAGGTTTTCCCATATACATGTAAAACATGGGAACTTCCTTACAAGATAATGAGAACGTGCCCTTAGTAGCAAACATTACCAGTTAGTATAACCCACTACATTGGAAGGAAGGATATAACTGTATCATCCCTTGATCACTTCAGACTTTTAGATGCCGTTCAGACTGATCTTTTCATCTTTGCTTATATTATCATATTCCAGCTAATGCATTCTTCGGCCTTTCTCAAGTATATGCAATTCATTCAACAATGTTTACTTCTGGATCTCTTGTGTCAGATACTCTCGAAGGTAGCATCTGTTATCTCAAAATTTCATACAACTACTTCTATTTACTCTTTTGGATTTTCATATCCTTGAAAGCAAACAAAACAAAGATTATTAACCCCCCACCCACCTTTATTTTGGAAAAAATTCCATCCCCTATTCTTAATAGGATCTTCCATCCCAATCAATTTTTGGAGTCCATTTCTATAATTTCCTTCCTAACAATTGAGGGGCAAGAACTACATAGTTGTCAAAATTTTCCCATCAAAAGACAACTATCATGAACAACGCAAGGGGGAGAACTTGGTTGAACTAATTGCATTTATAAATGAGTTTAATCATATACCCTAAATTCGGCAATTAAAAATTTTCTTTTCACTATCAAAAGACCTTGAATTCTAATTTTTCCTTAAAAACAAAAAGAATTTTCTTGTTCTTGTCAACACTGTAAGTTTTTACTTCCCAAGTGCCTACCCTATCCCTTATTATAGATCTTTCTACTCAGATCCCACTGAAATATGTTAGTGGCCACAGTTTCCAAACCTCTCGCCAATTAAATTGTGGTAGATTTCTCAACCCCACTGCTTATTCTGCACCCCCCAAGTAATTAAGCACATAAGAGCAATATGTCAGTAATGCTTGCAACAATAATTCTTTTTTTCCTTATTTTCAATATACAGGATAAAAACTAAATGTTTGTAGGGGAAAAGATTAGAGTTTCAACATCTAATTTAGAGAATGATAGTTAAAAAGTTTTTTGTTGGAACAAAACTTCAAAATGTGCATAGTTAGTGGATGAATGTTAAACAGAATATTTGAAATAGTGATTAAAAAACTTTTTTCATCCAGCAGACTGAAGATGAAGTGTCAGATTTGGATTCTTACAGTCCACTTTTTTTTTTATTACTTGGAGGTTTCATCCCCTGATGTGTCAGACGAAAAAAAGCCTTTTAAGCACTATTCTGAAAATTCTGTTTAATATGTATCCACTAGTAATAGAAATGATGATTGTGATCAAATAACCATACAGTTAAATTACTATCTTCCTTTCTAATTTAGAGAAAAAAAAAAAGAGAGAGAAAAAAAAAAAGAGAGAAAAAAAAAAAAAGAAAAAAAAAAAGAAAGTCAATATTTCTGATGCAGGACTAAGTCCAAAAATTTCATCTTACTGTGTTTATAATTCATTTTACAAGTTCCATCCTATTTGATAATTTATGTCTAAAGAAAAAAAGACTTCGAAGATAACCAATATTTAATTAAGAAAGAAAGAAAGAATCATGTTAATATTTCAATGCTTAATCACATCATTTGTAGTTTTTCTTACCAACAAATGATAACCAAATCTGTCGTTTATAGTAGTCATTGATTTTTCAAAACTAACATTCTCATCTTTGTCTCTTTTCTCTATGACCAAAATGATGAAATAAAAACAAGGAATAGGACACTAGCCGGGAAGAATCATTAAATAGTAACAATTCCTTGCTAAAAAAATTATAGATGCATTGGAAAAAAATTAAACAGAATGTTTTAAAATAAACTTTAATTATATAAATGAATTGATAAAATCATGAAGTAGGGCAATGGATATCACAGGAAGAGGTTTTGAATCTGAATAACTTCTTAGATATTGACACATAAGAAATTAAAACAGACAGGAAAAAGGAGAAAAAAAATACAAGTAGTATTTGTTAGTGGGGATTAAGGAACACTTCCACTATTTCATTTTCTTCTGTTAGGTCAATGGCTTCAATAATGAAATTACATACCCTAAACTATAACATTAATTACAAGGATATTTAGAAGAATACCACTCGTTGCAATTATTTGAGCCTCCTGACTTTTCATATCAACCTTTGGTAGACCTCCCCATAATTGTAAAACTAGTACATGAAATACAGTGTGATTATTAGCGTCATTTTTTTTAAATAATTAAATGCCATTCTTATATCCTGGCATATACATTATTTTTATAGACTAAGATAAGAGGGGAAAAGGAATAAAGTGTAGTTGAGGTTATTGGAGGTGCTAGATTTTTCATCATGACATTTTGCATGAAAATAAAGATATTTATCAACAGACAAGTCAGAGAGTTATCAACCTTAAATATTCATCATCAGAGGATTACTTATATATAAGGTATTCTGCTGGGAGAAAAGTATGTGTTGCATGTTACCTCACTCCAACTCAGTGAAATTCCTTTTGTTTTCTATTTTTGTGTAGGCACAGCTCATGGGCCGCACCTAGGGATAACTGGCAATCTTATTACATAAAGCACATGTCTCTGTTTGTTGGTTTTTCATCAAGGGTCACACCAAAGTAAAAAGATATCCATTAAAAGATTCTTGCTGTGATATGAACATTTGATCTAGAGATAGGTATGCAAATTATATATCCATTAAGCCATTATTCTGCTTTTTTGAATATAGGAGGAAATATGGGATGAAATTAAATAGAAATACGAAGTAGGGTTTTTTTTTCTGAGTTTGTAATTACTTGAATTAGTTATTTAGCTTTTATTTTATAAAAAACATAATTTCAGATTTATCTATTAACGAATTTAATCCTGAAATAATCAGAGAATTCCAGAACAATTTTTGTATAATCAACAAGAAGCTCTAATTGGGTATACATGCTAAATTAGCTTCTATATGACTATATTACTACTCTTGCAAATACTCAAAGCAGGAGTCCCCAACCTTTTTGTGTTGAAGAGCACTTCTACAACTGGAGAACCATTTACTTGTCCAGTCAAATTGATGTTTGGACTAATAATAAAAATCATAGACCCTAACATAAAACTACTCAATAAGTAATTTTCACAAAAAATTGAACAATTCTCATGAAAAATTTATTTCAATTTGACCATAATACCTAGTTGTGGTGACAATGATTTTGAAATCAAAGGTCCTAATAATGATTTATGAAATTCCTTCGGGAGTATCTACCATTTGTGAATTCTGTGGTAACATTCGTTTTTGAGGCAAAACCAGATGGGAAAAGTTGTGCACACAAAGAGTTGAAATATGTAAATGTAATATTAGAAAAATTGAAAACATCGGTGGTAACATAAAAAAAAGCAAATAAAAACAATAATGATAGCCAATCTGTGGCTGGCTCAGGCACAAGGCTGGAGACCTCTGCTCTAGAAGAACATTTTGTCTTCTTTTACCTAAGCTACTAACAAGCCAAATGTTGCTTTTGTCTCTGAAAATTTTAATATAAGGAGAAAAAAAAAAAAAAAAGCACTTTAAACTCTTATTTCTATTCAGGACAATAGATCTCAAGTATATGTACTTTAAAGAAAAAATAAAACAATTGGGTTTAATGAGATGAGGCATTGTCTGTGGTTAAATACTACTTTTGTCAAGTATATTCTAATCTTGTCAAGAGTTGGACCCAGACCTTTTTTATTGTAATACCATAGAAGTTTGGGCTCCTAATCATGATGCCACAAAAAGATTATCTTGTATTTTTTGCACTGATATTTTTGACATTAAAAGATTGTAAATTGTTTTCATGACTAAAACTTGCTAAAAGCAAGCCTTTCATTTGTTTTAAATAAGGACTTCTTGTGAATTCCTATTTGAAAAGTCTATGTTTTCAATCCAATAGCATGTTTCCATGTTTTACCCACAGACTGAAACACTGACGTGGCTATTACGAAATTGACAGACCAGCCAGAACCATGTCCATTCCTCGTTAACTTTTTGGTGTTGAAAACATCTTGAAAATAACAGATTTTATAGAAATTCCAACGTATACTGTACTGATCGATCTATGCACACTGTAATTGCTGTGATAATGATTGAAACTGGTTTTAATATAGATTTACAAATCCTTGGGCGGCAATGTCAACTGTGACAGCAAAATTAAAGTCATTTCAGAAAGGAATGTAGGAATGTTGAAAGGGTTTTACGCATTGCAGGTAGGTAAAAACAAGTCAAATATATAGAGAATAAACACAGAGTTTATGCCACTGTGAAAGGCTTGTCCATGAAACGCAGATAAATATTGCGACAACAGAATTATCCTCATTACCTCCGGCAACAAAGTTAGACAGAGATTATATATACACCTATATTTGTCCACAAAATATCTCCAAAAATTCTCAGTCTTGGCTCAATTTAAGTATCTTATCATCCTTAGAGAGCATTTAGTGCACTAGGGTATGCCCATTGGTAAGATGCATCCGGCTTCATGAAAATCTTCAGGAAGGATAAACTTGAAATAATGAGTGGCTCTTCTTTACTCATGATATTGTCATTAATTGTAATGACAATCAAAATATTTTTTAAAAAAAGATGCTGTTATGTCATCTAAATATAATTTGATTCAATTTCATTCAATAAACCCAATGATTCTCAATTCTGAAATGATCAGAGATGCAGATCACATCATAAAAATGTCACTTTCTATGGTCACACAGTTTGTGTCCATTTCAAACTTGACACTGCAATTTCCGGAACATGGACCACCATATCTCACTAATATTAGAAATGGTATTATACAGCGAGTATGTTACAAAGGAGAAGTACATACCATCATACCATCACAGTCTACATTTTGTTAACCTGATATTTTGAATATGCAACAAGATATGCATCATTGTATGAATGAGCGAGACAGAATTCTTTTGATTCCACTCGATAATATTATATATCATAAGTGTTGTGTCTGTCATACTTCTAGTATCAGTAGCAGCCCCTCTTCCCTCTGATTAAACTACATAACTTTCTTTACTCCCCTATCCCGTGCAAAATGAAAACTTCAGATTTTCAGTTCACATTTAAAACGAGAAAGATTAACAGATAGGTCTGGTTAGTTACCCAAAAGAAAATATCATGTGACAAATGTCTTGATAGCATATGTTAAGGATGATTAATTAAACAAATTGGAAAAAGGGCAATCACTTTTTGTTGGGTAGTGATCTCTAAAAAAACAATCTGGATTTTAAAAAAAACCAAGCCTGAATATTGCCAGACATAAACTAAGGATCAATTGAGCATAAATTTACATTGCAAATTGAAACCCCTTTCTAAAAACCTATATGGGGGGGGGGTGTTAAAAAAAAACCCTAAGAAATATGTTTGTTTAGAGACATAAGAAGAGTACATGTTTAAATTTTCAGCACCCTAACTTCATTAGTACGGCCTGTACATGCAATATGTACATACATGACCAGCCAGCCAGCCAGCCAGCCAAACCCACTTGAAAACCGAAGAAACCTATGTCGACTGTTTTGGTCAACAGTTTCTAAAAGGAATACTGTTGGACAAATCAGTGAAATAGCCGAGTGAAGTGCTCCTTTTTAAACTATTTCTTTGTCATTAATCCTTGAGTCTCTATCATAAAATATCATTCACACTCATAAAATTTCCTTTTCCATTAAAGTTTTTAATCATTTTTGTTTAATTCTCCCTCGTCTATAATTCTATACATCATTCATTTTGTATCATGAGCAGTGGTAGACTGGCCCACCGGGATACTAGGAAATCTCTCGGTGGGCCCCAATAAGTTGGGCTCTTTTTTGATGGTAGAATATTTATTGGTAGATATGTTTGCCTAGAAAGATTTATTTTGCAATTTTTCTTGTACACTGAAGTGTAGTTTATCATTTCAAAAAAATTTTCTATGATTCTTGTTGTCACTATGATAATTAAATTTATTAATTAAATTTAAACTGGTCTCAGTTCTGTGAAGCTGCAACATCCAAGTTATTTGATAAAACACATTAAATTCAGGCCCAGTCTGCCACCATCATGAGCTTGTCTGGTCTCCCCTAAGATTTTATGAATTTTGGAAATATCCCGCTACTTTGAAATAAGAAAACCATAGGTAAAAAGAAAAAAAACAAAACAAAAAAAACCATAAACCTGCCATAAAAGCATTAAGCTCACTTGCTATTTTAATGCCAATTCCTGTCTTCACATATCGAAAAAATATAAATATTTGAGTAAATCAAGTCATTCAGGTTTCATGAAGTTATAGTTCTGTGTTTATTGATTTAATCTTATAAAAAAATGAAAAGATTAACAGGTCTGGTTAGCCACTCAGTAGAAATCATCACATTATGAACATCTTTTGGCAGCAAACTGTATCCGGGGTAATCAATTGAAAAATTTGTAACTTATTCAGTGATCACTAAAAAAGACCAAATTTTAAAAAACAAGTATGGATGCTACCAGACACAAACTAAGGGACCAATTTATCATTATGCTACATTATAAATTGAACCTTCTCACTAAAAACCTATTAGGGAGTGGTGTTTCAAAAAACAAAAGAAACCATTTTTTTTTTTATAGGCATAAGAAGAAGTAAATGTTTGAATTTTTAGCCCTCTACTTCTATTGTTGCAATGAGTAAACATGATATGTACATAGCAAGCCAGACGAACTTGAAAACAGAAGAAAACCTATGTTGACAGTTTTGGTTGATGGTTTGTCACAAGTAAAAAAGGAGACATTAGTGGATATGAAACCAAGAAATGACTAGAGAGAGTTAATGTAAGTGCAATTAAAGGAATCTGTGCACATGACGAGGTGTACTGCAATTACTCAACAACTGACCGTTGTACGAAGTTAACATTCACCAGATATATTAGTCAGCACACAAAGTAGTGCACTGTGGAGGTTTAAGTTGTTTGGGTCAATAGTTCTAGAGAAATGTAATAAAAATAAACAAAGAATTTTAGATTACAGATCTTTCTTCATACTTCGTATAAATTATCTCCCTTGACTTTCACTCTTTAGAATACATTTTGCTACGATTGCTATCAACGCCTTCTTTAAAATTCAATTGGAAATTTTTTACTTTATTCAAAATTTTACAAATTTGTCCTTTTTTTCTAAAGTTAAATTTTTGAGGGAAGTCCTCACCTGTCCATCTGTCTGTTGGTTGGTAGATCTGTCCCCATATTGTTTCTCAGCTGTTTCAAGTCAGATTTACATGAAACTTGATGAACGGTGTTCCTTGATATGATGCTTCTTACCTAAAATCATCTTTTATTTAGAATCACGTGATCTGGCAATAATGGTATTTAAACTTGTAAGTGGATGCCTCATTGAACTTTTGCTTCTTGTTTAACTGTAACAAAATTTCTTACATTTAAGTTTTATGGTATTTTTTGTCTTTAAAACATGAATTCAGCAATTAGATATTAGATAAGTAGAGTTGGGCATCAGTACAAAAACATAATTTTGTGGTATAATAGTAACACATCCGTCCATTGGTTTTAAAGTTTTCAGGTGCAAGTCCTCGCAAGAGTGTATTGGTTATTCGCCTGATCACACAAATATTTCATTCAAAATTTTTTTTTGTTACAATTATGATAGGGCTGCTGTTCTACATGTCATAAAACCCAGCCCCTACCAAACATGCACCTTTGGATCAGGCACTGCACGAGTAATTATTAATGGAATTCCGACCATAACATAACCCCATGAGTGCCACAGGTTTAGATTTTATATGAAGATGACTTTATGAGGAATGATTTGAGCCTGGTAAAATTGAACATGGATTCAAGATAAATTCTGTTCAATTGGAGAATATAACTTTTCCAAAATCAATTAGATCAACCCAAACTGTTAGAAAATGAAGAAACCTATGCTAAGTTGATCTGGCTGGCTATGTATGTATCATGCATACAGGATACACAAATGGAGCCAAAAGGCTGAAGAGTCAAAGATTTACTCTATGTGACAAGGAAAAAAGTTTTGCTTTTTGTAAATCCCCTCCAAAATAGGTCTTGTGTGTGTGCGTGTGTGTGTGTGGAGGGGTTCAATTTGCAATGTAAATTCGTTTTTTTAACTGATCATTGCCCGACAAAAGGCAAGAGAAGTAACTGATACACTGATCACACCCTTTTCCGCTTTTTTCAATTGATCACCCCCAACACGGCATGCTACCAAAAACCGTTGGCCGCGTGACGGTTTTTAGAGATTGAGCAAACACGTTATTGACATTTCGAGATTTTCATTCCTGCAATAATTCTTTGAAAAAAGATTTTGAGCTTCAATTTCCAGTACACCGAAAATATGCAAATTATTTAGAATTTCAAGGCATTTGTAGGGTGTAAGATGTAAATAAAGATAAGCCGTACAAAACCAGACAAAATGAAAAAAAAAGAAAAAGATGTAAGTGAATACCGAGCGGGGGGGGGCACAAACTAAAAAAAACAAACTAAACAAAAAATTGATGTAAAATGAGTATACGTGAGGAAGACAGAAAGAGAATCTAAATGCTTGTTATATCGAGTGAGTGAGAGAGAGAATGGACGAACGACAGAGGTAATAGAATAAAAAACGCAGGGAGGGGGGGGAAGGACGAGATTTAGAGGACGAATACTTGTGTACAGGAGGAGGAGGAGGACGGGGGGGGAGTGAAATGTACTGAGGGAGAGGAAAGTAAATGATTACGTGTCAAGCGTAAAGAATGAAGTTACATCTGCTCTTCCAAGAATTATCGTACCGATCATGTGGGGTAGAGCTATCTAATTTTATTATTTTTATAAAGAAGATATCTTTCGGTCGAAAATACACTGTATACGCTGGTCGTATCTGTGTACCTTATTTCAAGAAAAGAAAAAGAAAAAAAAAGTGATGAAATTGATGAACGGAGCGGGGCCTACACAGTAAATTAATAGGATAATGATAATATATGTTGGCTTTTGACTGAATGGTTATGTACACTGTCTGCTACACCGAATATTTTCCAGGAATATGCAGAGAAAAGATAATGCGTCACTATGCCTAATTATTGTATTTCTCTCCTACTTTCTCTTTCGTTTATTGATCTTGGACTACAGACATGACAAAAGGGGGTGAAGACTGGGTAGTGGCTGAGCAGACAGAGTCCTTATTCTGAGTTTTGGATGGGTGGGGACTTGAGAGTAGTATGGGTTTTCTCAAGGGCTGGGAGGTATTTG
This sequence comes from Thysanoteuthis rhombus, assembly GCA_963457665.1. Lineage (NCBI taxonomy): Eukaryota > Metazoa > Mollusca > Cephalopoda > Oegopsida > Thysanoteuthidae > Thysanoteuthis > Thysanoteuthis major. The sequence continues at coordinate 3,314,929 of OY735243.1, read as the reverse complement.
TACTGTTAGGGACGGGACGACACTCCTACGATTCAGCACATTTCATCTACTTTGGTCAGGTCGGCCTTACTTTCCAGATTTTTTTTTTTTCTCAATGTCATTTTCTCTAGTTCCTCTTTCATCGTCTCCTCGCCCCCCCCCCCCCAATTTCGCTTTTCAACATTCTCCTGTGTTCCTCTATAGATATTTTACTCATTTACCTTTCTTTCACTATTTTTGTCGCAGTGTGTCAAATTAAGTAGCTCCCTGTCCATGATTTTAATAATATAAAAAAAAAAAAAAAATTCACAACTCTGATCAATCTGAGAATCCAAAGGTCAACGGAGACACGATTTGAGCTAAACTACAGAAAATTTAATATCTCAGACTTTTCTTTCTTTCAAATGAGTTTCTGTTCTGATTAAGTACCGACAAAAATACACCCCCCCCATTTCTTTTCAGAGAATATATACGTCCAATTCTGCTGAGGTGAAAAGACGGTCACATCCGAGAGTATCAATGTTGAAAAAGAATATAATAATAATCTTAATTCTGATATCGGCCACACCAAATTTAATTAATTTTCTAATTAGTTTCATCCTAAACCCAACAGAACTGAGGCTGGCTCACTGATGCAATTAACTGCTGTCAAAAAAAAAAAACAAAAAAAACAAAAAAAACCTATTTCAAGTATCAGTACTACTTCGTTAAGCTACTCATATTCCAACCCTCGAATAGTTTCCTCTCGGGCAGCACATTTTTCCACTGCAAAGGGAAATAGCAGCCTCCCCCCCCCCTCCGTCATTGGAAAGTCCCAAATCTTCCTTAATCCAAATAAATTCTGATCCTAACTTGAACTTGTTGTCTCAACTTCATTTCTGGTCTTGGGAAGAAAAACAAAACTACTATACAGCTATTTCAGTCCTATTTTCCTCCAAATTTTTATACTCAAATATCTTCACCTTAGTGATCTCGTCTATCTTCAGTCATTTTTTTTTCTATCTTTTTCTGTAGATATCTGGAAAACAAACCAACCAACAAACAAAAACCCAACCATTTTCACCGGAAAATAACAGAACTTTCAACTACCGCATATCTCTTGAATGACTTCGTACGTACTCCCCCCCCCCCCGAAAAGCCTTTAGATTGGTATGCAGCCAAAAAATAATTTAAAATTCAATAGAAGATTCTTCAAATGAATTTTTTTCCAGCTTTGCCTTTTTTTTCTTGTAAATCTTTTTCTAATTTCATCTTTTAGTCAACGTAGGGAAGGTGGTTCCAACTGAAGTAAAGTTTCATATCCTCAATGTTAAAAATATCGCACAAATAAAAAAAATTCAGTAATTCAATTTATTCAAAGCAATAACAACATAATGTATGTATTCTGTTTTTCTTTCAATGATCCACTTTTTTTTTCTTCCGTGTGCGCCGTTTAAAACATCGAGTGCGCGAGGGTGTGCAATTTTCCAAACTATTTATGCCTCACCTTCTATTCCAGGTCGTTAGTCTATTATCGAGCGCCTCTCTTTACATTCTTCGTCTTTTTAACACTTTCCCCACCTCTTCTCTTTCATTTTTTTTATTCGCACTTAGTGTCTGCATTTTTTTTCCTGTTCTTTCGTCATTTGGCCCCAAACAAATTCTTGACTTCTCCCACTCCCACAATGTTTTTAAAAAAGAAAGTGTTTCTTAATCTTCTTTTAAGATATCAAAAAAAAAAAAAATTCCCCATCAAGTGTATAGATGCTATGACGAACATATATGAATAAACTGTTAGAGGTAGTTTGAGGTAGGTAGACAGAAATGTACAAACTTACAAATACAGGGGGGGGGGTCTGTAGGTACGTAGGTAGGTAGGTAGGTTAGGTAAGTAAATATCAATCTCTGATGCCTCATCTTCCTGCTCTAGGAAGAGCATGAGACATAGAGAGAAACCCATTTTATTAACCTCTCTTTCTCTCCTGAAAAAAAGGGGGGGGGACTGATTCACTCTCTTGCCAAATTATTTTCTAGCTCAGTCAGTAAATATTCCTTCATCACCTGAGCTATCTACAACAGCATCTCCCGTACACAGAGATAGCGGGGCAGACAGCCGTAGTGACTAGCAGTAGATTAAGAAAAGAGTAAATCATCCATACACACACATGATAATTAGTAATGAGCGTTTTTAGTCTTTCACGCTAGGGTGGGGGTGGGGAAGCAAATGACGAAGTTAAGTAGAATTATATGTTCTGATGACGTAATAAAAATGATGATTTTAAAGAATCACAAGCTCGTGGTCAACATTGCTATCGTCCAGGTTGACTGCGATGCAAATCTTTATTAATTACGTATATGAAATGCAACGCGTATATCCACACTTCATATATGCCGTCATATTTGACGGCATGGATAAAGAAGTCTTCCTCCTTATAATTCAACACAAGTTCGTCAATCCATCGGTATGTGACAGCCTACCGCAAAAACCACTCAACATAACCCCATGAAATGTTCTGTGTACTAATATGGCGCCTACGCAGGATTTTTTAAAAATGAAATTACCCCCACCCTACGTGTTTTTTTGGGAGGGACCGATTTACATAGTAAATTCAGGCTAAAATATCCCCCACTTTTTGTGACGGACTGTTATGATGACATCAACATGCGATAGTGTGTTTTAGAATAAAAGTATGTGTTAGTGAGAGAAAGTAAAAACATTACTATTAACCCCGACCCATTTAACAATACATTTTTTTTTTAGACATTTATTTTCTTTTTTGGATCCTTTCGAACATTTATCCGCACCCCTTCGAAAAATAAATATTAGACACCTACTTTCAATATTACGCATACCGTTTCTGACATTTCGTACTATCTTTTAAACCTTTACGCCCCTCAAGGAAAAAAAAAAAAAAAAAAAAAGGAATATACCACTTTTTAAAAGTTCACCCACCCTCCACCTTGAACATTTGTCCTTCCTTTCGAAATTTTTACACTTTTAGGGGACCCCCCCCCCAGCCAGCCTTTGGGGAAAAAAACCCACTTCCTTAACAGTGTAAGAAAATAGTGCAATTAAATTTCTTTTTTAGAAACAAACTGAACAGAAACTGATTTCCGTCTATCAATTTTACATATACCTTGTTGGAAAATAACTTTACCCACCCTGACACGCGGACATTCAGTCCAGTATTGCCAAATAAACAAAATATTTTGAAAAAAAAAAGAAAATCACGTGAACCAGCCAGTAAAACGACGA
>OY735243.1:3091715-3309215 GCA_963457665.1 Thysanoteuthis rhombus | reverse complement strand
TACATGTCACGTACCTATATCAGACGTATATATATACATGTCACGTACGTATATCAGACGTATATATATACATGTCACGTACGTATATCAGACGTATATATATACATGTCACGTACGTATATCAGACGTATATATATACATGTCACGTACGTATATCAGACGTATATATATACATGTCACGTACGTATATCAGACGTATATATATACATGTCACGTACGTATATCAGACGTATATATATACATGTCACGTACGTATATCAGACGTATATATATACATGTCACCTACGTATATCAGACGTATATATATACATGTCACCTACGTATATCAGACGTATATATATACATGTCACGTACGTATATCAGACGTATATATATACATGTCACGTACGTATATCAGACGTATACATATACATGTCACGTACGTATATCAGACGTATACATATACATGTCACGTACGTATATCAGACGTATACATATACATGTCACGTACGTATATCAGAAATATATATATACATGTCACGTACGTATATCAGACGTATATATATACATGTCACGTACGTATATCAGACGTATATATATACATGTCACGTACGTATATCAGACGTATATATATACATGTCACGTACGTATATCAGACGTATATATATACATGTCACGTACGTATATCAGACGTATATATATACATGTCACGTACGTATATCAGAAATATATATATACATGTCACGTACGTATATCAGACGTATATATATACATGTGACGTACGTATATCAGACGTATATATATACATGTCACGTACGTATATCAGACGTATATATATACATGTCACGTACGTATATCAGACGTATATATATACATGTCACGTATGTATATCAGACGTATATATATACATGTCACGTACGTATATCAGACGTATATATATACATGTCACGTACGTATATCAGACGTATATATATACATGTCACGTACGTATATCGTAGTATATATATACATGTCACGTACGTATATCAGACGTATATATATACATGTCACGTACGTATATCAGACAAATATATATACATATCGCGTACGTATATCAGACAAATATATATACATGTCACGCACGTATATCAGACGTATATATATACATGTCACGTACATATATCAGACGTACATATATACACGTCACGTACATATATCAGACGTACATATATACACGTCACGTACATATATCAGACGTACATATATACACGTCACGTACATATATCAGACGTACATATATACACGTCACGTACATATATCAGACGTACATATATACATGTCACGTACATATATCAGACGTACATATATACATGTCACGTACATATATCAGACGTACATATATCCATGTCACGTACATATATCAGACGTACATATATCCATGTCACGTACATATATCATACGTACATATATCATACGTATATATATATATATGTCACGTACATATATCATACGTATATATATATATATATATCACGTACATATATCATACGTATATATATATATATCACGTACATATATCATACGTATATATATATATATCACGTACATATATCATACGTATATATATATATATATCACATACATATATCATACGTATATGTATATACACATCACATACATATATCATATGTATATGTATATACACATCACATACATATATCATATGTATATGTATATACACATCACATACATATATCATATGTATATATATATACATCACATACATATATCATATGTATATATATATACATCACATACATATATCATATGTATATATATATACATCACATACATATATCATATGTATATATATATATACATCACATACATGTATCATATGTATATATATATATATACATCACATACATGTATCATATGTATATATATATATACATCACATACATGTATCATATGTATATATATATATACATCACATACATGTATCATATGTATATATATATATACATCACATACATGTATCATATGTATATATATATACATCACATACATGTATCATATGTATATATATATACATCACATACATGTATCATATGTATATATATATATACATCACATACATGTATCATATGTATATATATATATATCACATACATATATCATATGTATATATATACATCACATACATATATCATATGTATATATATACATCAAATACATATATCATATGCATATATACATATCAGATACATATATATGCATATATATATATCAAACACATATATCATATGCATATATACATATCAGATACATATATCATATGCATATATATATATCAAACACATATATCATATGCATATATATATCAAATACATATATCATATGTATATATATGTATCAAATACATATATCATATGTATATATATATATCAAATACATATATCATATGTATATATATCAAATACTTATATCATATGTATATGTATATCAAATACTTATATCATATGTATATGTATATCAAATACTCATATCATATGTATATGTATATCAAATACTTATATCATATGTATATATATCAAATACATATATCATATGTATATATATCAAATGTATATATATCAAATACATATATCATATGTATCTATATCAAATACATATATCATATGTATCTATATCAAATACATATATCATATGTATCTATATCAAATACATATATCATATGTATATATATCAAATACATATCATATGTATATATATAAAATACATATATCATATGTATATGTATCAAATACATATATCAGATGTATATATATATCAAATACAAATATGAAATGTATACAGATACATCAAATGTATAGATGTATATCAAATACATACATCATATGTATATATATATATCAAATACATATATCATATGTATAGATATATTTATCATATACGTATATGTATATACATACATATATATATCGAACACATATATCACACTTATATATACATATATCGAATAAATATATGATATGTATATATATATATATCAAACAAATATATCATATATATATATATATATCAAATACATATATCATATGTATATGTATATATATCAAAAACATATATCATATGTATATATACATATATATCACATACATATATGATATGTATGTGTATACATATATATATATATGTAAATCACATACATATGTTATATGAATATATATATATATATGACATACATATATCATATGTACACGTATACGTATAAATACATCACGGAGATATATCATATCCACATGTATATCACGGACATATATATCTACACATATATCACGGACATATATCATATACAGACATACATCACAGACAAATATCAATTGAACACATATATCACGGACATATATCATATGTGCAAATATATCACGGACATATATCATATGTACACATATATCACCGACATATATCATATGTAAACCTATTTCATGGACATATATCATATGTAAGTATATATCACATACATATATACATTGGACACATTTATCACTTAAATATATAATTGTACTCGTATATCACATACATATATACATTGTACACATATATCACATACATCCATCAAATGTATACATATATCACATACATACATTATTAATATGTATACATATATATATATATATATACATACATATAGATATATCACACACACAAACATATATATATAGATATCACACATATATACATTTTATATACTGATCACATATATAAATATATACACATTACATATATATAAATATCACCTATATATATATATATATATATATATATATACATATATACATACATACATATATAAACACACACATCATGAAATAAATATCACATATGTATATACACATCGTATATATAAATAAAACAAATATATACAAACAAATCATATGTATAAATATCACACATATACATATATACACATCATGTATATAAATAAATATCACATACATATATATATATATATATATTTATCATATATATGAATATATATCATACATATAAGCATCACATATATATATACATATATTTATAAATATCAGATATATATCTATTATACGTATAAATATCATGTATATATACATATCACACAAATAAATATCATGGATATATATAAATATAAATATCAAGTACATATATACATATCATACATACAAATATCAAATATATATATACATGTATAAACATCACATACATATATACATATATGTAAATATAACATATATATACATGTACGTATAAATATCACATATATATACATATATGTATAAATATCACATATATATACATATATGTATGAATATCACATACATATACGTATATGTATGAATATCACATATATATACGTATATGTATGAATATCACATATATATACGTATATGTATGAATATCACATATATATACATATACGTATAAAATCACATATATATACATGTATGTATAAATATCCCATATATATACATATATGTATAAATATCACATATATATACATATATGTATACATATATGTATAAATATCTATATATGTATACATATGTGTATAAGTATCACGTATATATGCATGTAAAAATATATATATAAATATCACATATATATCAATACATATACATAAATATTAAATATATGTACACACATATAAATAAATATTACAAATGAATGTATACACATATATATAACGATCATATATATATGTATATATATATATATGTATACACACATATATATATATAAATACCACACATATATATATATATACACATATATATATAAATACCACATACATAAACAAATATATATATGAATACCACATATATATATACACATATATCTATATCACATATATATATACACATATATCTATATCACATATATATATACACATATATCTATATCACATATATATATACACATATATCTATATATATCACATATATATATACACATATATAAATAAATATCACATATATAAAAATCACAGGTATATATATATACATATATATGAATATCACATGTACATATATATAAATACATATATATATAAATATAACATGCATATATATATACATATATATAAATATCACATGTATATATATACATGTATATAAATATCACATGTATATATATACATATATAAATATTACATGTATATATATACATGTATATAAATATTACATGTATATATATACATGTATATAAATATTACATGTATATATATACATGTATATAAATATTACATGTATATATATACATGTATATAAATATTACATGTATATATATACATGTATATAAATATTACATGTATATATATACATGTATATAAATATTACATGTATATATATACATGTATATAAATATTACATGTATATATATACATGTATATAAATATTACATGTATATATATACATGTATATAAATATTACATGTATATATATACATGTATATAAATATTACATGTATATATATACATGTATATAAATATTACATGTATATATATACATGTATATAAATATTACATGTATATATATACATGTATATAAATATTACATGTATATATATACATGTATATAAATATTACATGTATATATATACATGTATATAAATATTACATGTATATATATACATGTATATAAATATTACGTGTATATATATACATGTATATAAATATTACGTGTATATATATACATGTATATAAATATTACGTGTATATATATACATGTATATAAATATTACGTGTATATATATACATGTATATAAATATTACGTGTATATATATACATATATAAATATTACGTGTATATATATACATATATAAATATTACGTGTATATATATACATATATAAATATTACGTGTATATATATACATATATAAATATTACGTGTATATATATACATATATAAATATTACATGTATATATATACATATATAAATATTACATGTATATATATACATATGTGAATATTACATGTATATATATACATATATAAATATTACATGTATATATATACATATATATAAATATCACATGTATATATATACATATATATAAATATCACATGTATATATATACATATATATAAATATCACATGTATATATATACATATATATAAATATCACATGTATATATATACATATATATAAATATCACATGTATATATATACATATATATAAATATCACATGTATATATATACATATATATAAATATCACATGTATATATATACATATATATAAATATCACATGTATATATATACATATATATAAATATCACATGTATATATATACATATATATAAATATCACATGTATATATATACATATATATAAATATCACATGTATATATATACATATATATAAATATCACATGTATATATATACATATATATAAATATCACATGTATATATATACATATATATAAATATCACATGTATATATATACATATATATAAATATCACATGTATATATATACATATATATAAATATCACATGTATATATATACATATATATAAATATCACATGTATATATATACATATATATAAATATCACATGTATATATATACATATATATAAACATCACATGTATATAAATATACATATTTATAAATATCACATGTATATATATATACATATATATATCACATGTGTATATATACATATATATAAATATCACATGTATATATATATACATATTTATAAATATCACATGTATATATATATATACATATTTATAAATATCACATGTATATATATATACATATAAATATCACATGTATATATATATACATATAAATATCACATGTATATATATATGCATATATATAAATATCACATGTATATATATATACATGTATATAAATATCACGTGTATATATATATACATGTATATAAATATCACATGTATATATATATACATGTATATAAATATCACATGTATATATATATACATGTATATAAATATCACATGTATATATATATACATGTATATAAATATCACATGTATATATATATACATGTATATAAATATCACATGTATATATATATACATGTATATAAATATCACATGTATATATATATACATGTATATAAATATCACATGTATATATATATACATGTATATAAATATCACATGTATATATATATACATGTATATAAATATCACAAGTATATATATATACATGTATATAAATATAACATGTATATATATATACATATATATAAATATCACGTATATATATACATATATAAATATTATGCATGTATATATACATATATAGATATCACGTATACATATATATATATATATATAAATATCATGTATGTATATATACATATATAAATATCACATATATATGTATACATATATAAATATCACATATATATGTATACATATATAAATATCACATATATATATATATACATATATAAATATCACATATATATATATATACATATATAAATATCACATATATATATATACATATATAAATATCACATATATATATATATACCATATATATATATATATACATATATAAATATCACATATATATATACATATATAAATATCATATATATATACATTTATAAATATCACATATATATATATATACATTTATAAATATCACATATATATATACATATATAAATATCATATATATATATACATATAGAAATATCATATATATATATATACATATATAAATATCATATATATATATATACATATATAAATATCATATATATATACATATATAAATATCATATATATATACATATATAAATATCATATATATATACATATATAAATATCATATATATATACATATATAAATATCATATATATATACATATATAAATATCATATATATATATATATACATTTATAGATATCATATATATATATATATATATATATATTTATAGATATCATATATATATACATATATAAATATCTTATATACATATACATATATAAATATCCTATATATATATATACATTTATAAATATCCTATATAAATATACATATATATATATCCGATATATATATAGATATATAAATATCACATACATATATATACACATATATAAATATCACATATATATACACATATATAAATATCACATATATATATATACACATATATATATACACATATTGATATAACATATATATATACATATTGATATAACATATATATATATATACATATTGATATAACATATATATATATACATATATAAATATCACATATATATATGTATACATATATAAATATCACATATATATATGTATACATATATAAATATCACATATATATATGTATACATATATAAATATCACATATATATATATATACATATATAAATATCACATATATATATATATACATATATAAATATCACATATATATATATATACATATATAAATATCACATATATATATATATACATATATAAATATCACATATATATATGTATACATATATAAATATCACATATATATATACATATATAAATATCACATATATATATATATACATATATAAATATCACATATATATATACATATATAAATATCACATATATATATACATATATAAATATCACATATATATATACATATATAAATATCATATATATATACATATATAAATATCATATATATATATATATATACATTTATAGATATCATATATATATACATATATAAATATCTTTTATATATATACATATATAAATATCCTATATATATATATACATATATAAATATCCTATATAAATATACATATATATATATCCGATATATATATAGATATATAAATATCACATACTTATATATACACATATATAAATATCACATATATATACACATATATAAATATCACATTATTATATACACATATATATATACACAAATATAAATATCACATATATGAATATCACATATATATATACATATATTGATATAACATATATATATATACATATTGATATAACATATATATATATACATATTGATATAACATATATATATATACATATTGATATAACATATATATATATACATATTGATATAACATATATATATATACATATATAAATATCACATATATATATGTATACATATATAAATATCACATATATATATGTATACATATATAAATATCACATATATAAATATCACATATATATATATATACATATATAAATATCACATATATATATATATACATATATAAATATCACATATATATATATATACATATATAAATATCACATATATATATATACATATATAAATATCACATATATATATATATATACATATATAAATATCACATATATATATATACTTATAAAAATATCACATATATATATATACATATAAAAATATCACATATATATACACATATATAAATATCACATATATACACGTATATAAATATCACATATATATACACATATATATATACACATATATAAATATCACATATATATATACACATATATAAATATCACATATATATATACATATATAAATATCACATATATATATACATATATAAATATCACATATATATATACATATATAAATATCACATATATATATACATATATAAATATCACATATATATATATACATATATAAATATCACATATGTATATATATATATATATAAATTTCATATGTATATATATGTATATCATAGACATAATTTTATGTAACAGATATATATATCACATACCTATCTATATATTACATACACATATATCAAAAGTATATATATCACGTATGTATCACATATATATATATATACATCACATACAAGTATATATATATCATATATACATTACATATATATCGCACATATATATCACATATATATCACACATATATATGACATATATATATGACACATATATATATCACACATATATCCATTACATATATAAATATCACATATATATATATTACATGTATATATATATTGCTTATACATATCACATATGCATTTATATATCACATATATATATATATATCATATATACATATATCACATATATATATATCTTATATACATATATCATATATATATATATCTTATATACATATATCATATATATATCACATACATATATCACATACATATATATATATATATACACCATATATATATATATATATACCACATACATATATATATTTATATACCACATACATATATATATATATCACATACATATATATATATATCACATACATACATATATATATCACATACATACATATATATATCACATACATATATATATATATCACATACATATATATATCACATACATATATATATATCACATACATATATATATATATCACATACATATATATATATATCACATACATATATATATATATCACATATATATATATATCACATACATATATATATATCACATACATATATATATATCACATACATATATATATATCACATACATATATATATATCACATACATATATATATATCACATACATATATATATATCACATACATATATATATATCACGATTACATATATATATCACAATTACATATATATATATATCACTTACATACATACATATATATCACATACATATATCACATACATATATATATATCACATACATATATATATATCACATACATATATATATATCGCATACATATATATATATCACATACATATACATCACATACATATATATCACATATATATATATATATATCACATACATATATATATCACATACATATATCACATATATATATATATATCACATACATATATATATCACATACATATATCACATATATATATATTTATCATATATATATATATATATCACATATATATATATATATCACATATATATATATATCACATATATATATATATATCACATATATATATATATCACATATATATATATATCACATATATATATATATCACATACATATATCACATATATATATATATATCACATATATATATATATCACATATATATATATATCACATATATATATATATCACATATATATATATATCACATATATATATATATCACATATATATATATATCACATATATATATATATTGACATTTTTTATACATTCAGTCATACATCCATATATATATATTTATATATACATTCAGTCATACATCTATATATATATAAATATATACATTCAGTCATACATGTATATATATATAAATGTATACATTCAGTCATACATCTATATATATATAAATATATACATTCAGTCATACATCTATATATATATAAATATATACATTCAGTCATACATCTATAAATATATAAATATATACATTCAGTCATACATCTAAATATTAATATATATACATTCAGTCATAAATCTATATGTATACGTTCAGAAATACATCTATATATATATATATATATACGTTCAGATATACATCTATATATATACATTTGGACATACATCTGTATATATACTTTCGGACATACATCGATATATAAACGTTCAGACATACATCTATATATACATACATTCAAACATACATCTATATATACATACGTTCAAACATACATCTATATATACATACGTTCAAACATACATCTATATATACATACGTTCAAACATACATCTATATATACATACGTTCAGACATACATCTATATATACATATGTTCAGACATACAGCTATATAAACATACGTTCAGACATACAGCTATATATACATACGTTCAGACATACAGCTATATATACATACGTTCAAACATACAGCTATATATACATACTTTCGGACATCCATCTATATATATATACGTTCAGACATCCATCTATATATATACGTTCAGACATCCATCTATATATATACGTTCAGACATCCATCTATATTTATATACACGTTCAGACATCCATCTATATATATGTATACATTCAGACATCCATCTATATATATATATACGTTCAGACATACAGTTTTATATATATATATATATATATATACGTTCAGACATACAGTTTTATATATATATATATATATATATACGTTCAGACATACATCTATATATATATATATATAGATACGTTCAGACATACATCTATATATATATATATTTACGTTCAGACATACATCTATATATATATATATACGTTCAGACATACATCTATATATATATATATATATACGTTCAGACATACATCTATATATATATATATATATACGTTCAGACATACATCTATATATATATATATGTATACGTTCAGACATACATCTATATATATATATATATACGTTCAGACATACATCTATATATATATATATATATACGTTCAGACATACATCTATATATATATATATATATATATATGTTCAGACATACATATATATATATATATATATACGTTCAGACATACATCTATATATATATATATATACGTTCAGACGTAAATCTATATCTATATATATATATATATATACGTTCAGACATAAATCGATATATATATATATATATATACGTTCAGACATAAATCTATATATATGTATATATATATATACGTTCAGACATACATCTATATATATATATATATATATGTTCAGACATACATCTATATATATATATATATATATGTTCAGACATACATCTATATATATATACGTTCAGACATACATCTATATATATATACGTTCAGACATACATCTATATATATATATAAGTTCAGACATACATCTATATATATATATACGTTCAGACATACATCTATATATATATACGTTCAGACATACATCTATATATATATACGTTCAGACATACATCTATATATATATACGTTTAGACATACATCTATATATATATACGTTTAGACATACATCTATATATATATACTTTCAGACATACATCTATATATATATACTTTCAGACATACATGTATATATATATATATACATTCAGACATACATGTATATATATACTTTCAGACATACATGTATATATATATATATACATTCAGACATACATGTATATATATATATATACATTCAGACATACATGTATATATATATATATACATTCAGACATACATGTATATATATATATATACATTCAGACATACATGTATATATATATATATACATTCAGACATACACGTATATATATATATATATATACATTCAGACATACATGTATATATATATATACATTCAGACATACATGTATATATATATATATATATACATTCAGACATACATGTATATATATATATATATATATACATTCAGACATACATGTATATATATATATATATATATATACATTCAGACATACATGTATATATATATATATATATATACATTCAGACATACATGTATATATATATATATATATATACATTCAGACATACATGTATATATATATATATACATTCAGACATACATATATATATATATATATACATTCAGACATACATGTATATATATATATATATACATTCAGACATACATGTATATATATATATATACATTCAGACATACATGTATATATATATACATTCAGACATACATGTATATATATATATATACACATTCAGACATACATGTATATATATATATATATATTCAGACATACATGTATATATATATATATATACATTCAGACATACATGTATATATATATATATACATTCAGACATACATGTATATATATATATATACATTCAGACATACATGTATATATATATATATACATTCAGACATACATGTATATATATATACATTCAGACATACATGTATATATATATATATATATACATTCAGACATACATGTATATATATATATATATATACATTCAGACATACATGTATATATATATATATACATTCAGACATACATGTATATATATATATATACATTCAGACATACATGTATATATATATATATACATTCAGACATACATGTATATATATATATATACATTCAGACATACATGTATATATATATATATACATTCAGACATACATGTATATATATATATATATACATTCAGACATACATGTATATATATATATATACATTCAGACATACATGTATATATATATATATATATACATTCAGACATACATGTATATATATATATATATATACATTCAGACATACATGTATATATATATATATACATTCAGACATACATGTATATATATATATATACATTCAGACATACATGTATATATATATATACATTCAGACATACATGTATATATATATATATACATTCAGACATACATGTATATATATATATACATTCAGACATACATGTATATATATATATATACATTCAGACATACATGTATATATATATATATATACATTCAGACATACATGTATATATATATATATATACATTCAGACATACATGTATATATATATATATATACATTCAGACATACATGTATATATATATATATATACATTCAGACATACATGTATATATATATATATATACACATTCAGACATACATGTATATATATATATATATACACATTCAGACATACATGTATATATATATATATATATACATTCAGACATACATGTATATATATATATATATATACATTCAGACATACATGTATATATATATATATATACATTCAGACATACATGTATATATATATATATATATACATTCAGACATACATGTATATATATATATATATATACATTCAGACATACATGTATATATATATATATATATATACATTCAGACATACATGTATATATATATATATATATATACATTCAGACATACATGTATATATATATATATATATATACATTCAGACATACATGTATATATATATATATATATACATTCAGACATACATGTATATATATATATATATACATTCAGACATACATGTATATATATATATATATACATTCAGACATACATGTATATATATATATATATACATTCAGACATACATGTATATATATATATATATACATTCAGACATACATGTATATATATATATATATATATACATTCAGACATACATGTATATATATATATATATATATATATACATTCAGACATACATGTATATATATATATATATATATATACATTCAGACATACATGTATATATATATATACATTCAGACATACATGTATATATATATATACATTCAGACATACATGTATATATATATATATATACATTCAGACATACATGTATATATATATACATTCAGACATACATGTATATATATATATACATTCAGACATACATGTATATATATATATATATACATTCAGACATACATGTATATATATATACATTCAGACATACATGTATATATATATACATTCAGACATACATATATATAAACACATTCAGACATACATATATATAAACACCCATACATGCAGACATATATATATATATACACACACACACATACATGTAGACATACATATATATATACACACATACATGCAGACGTACATATATATATGTACACACATGTAGACATACATATATATATGTACACACATACATGCAGACATACTTATATATATGTACACACATACATGCAGACATACTTATATATATGTACACACATACATGCAGACATACCTATATATGTACACACATACATGCAGACGTACATATATATGTATACACACATACATGCAGACGTACATATATATGTATACACACATACATGCAGACGTACATATATATGTATACACACATACATGCAGACATACATATATATGTACACACATACATGCAGACGTACATATATATGTATACACACATGCATGCAGACATACATATATATGTATACACACATACATGCAGACGTACATATATATATGTACACACATGCAGACATACATATATATATTTATACACATACATGAAGACATACTTATATATATGTACACACATACATGCAGACATACATATATATGTACACACATACATGCAGACATACATATATATGTACACACATACATGCAGACATACATATATATGTACACACATACATGCAGACATACATATATATGTACACACATACATGCAGACATACATATATATGTACACACATACATGCAGACATACATATATATGTACACACATACATGCAGACATACATATATATGTACACACATACATTCAGACATACATATATATATACACACATGCATGCAGACATACATATATATATACACACATGCATGCAGACATACATATATATATATACACACATGCATGCAGACATACATATATATATATACACACATGCATGCAGACATACATATATATATACACACATGCATGCAGACATACATATATATATACACACATACATGCAGACATACATATATATATACACACATACATGCAGACATACATATATATATATATACACACATACATGCAGACATACATATATATATACACACATACATGCAGACATACATATATATATACACACATACATGCAGACATACATATATATATACACACATACATGCAGACATACATATATATATACACACATACATGCAGACATACATATATATATACACACATACATGCAGACATACATATATATATACACACATACATGCAGACATACATATATATACACACATACATGCAGACATACATATATATATACACACATACATGCAGACATACATATATATATACACACATACATGCAGACATACATATATATATACACACATACATGCAGACATACATATATATATATATACACACATACATGCAGACATACATATATATATATATACACACATACATGCAGACATACATATATATATATATACACACATACATGCAGACATACATATATATATATATACACACATACATGCAGACATACATATATATATATATACACACATACATGCAGACATATATATATATATATACACACATACATGCAGACATATATATATATATATACACACTTACATGCAGACATACATATATATATATATACACACATACATGCAGACATATATATATATATATATACACACATACATGCAGACATACATATATATATATATACACACATACATGCAGACATATATATATATATATATACACACATACATGCAGACATACATATATATATATACACACATACATGCAGACATACATATATATATACACACATACATGCAGACATACATATATATATACACTCATACATGCAGACATACATATATATATACACACATACATGCAGACATATATATATATATATACACACATACATGCAGACATATATATATATATATATACACACATACATGCAGACATACATACATATATATATACACATTTAGACATATATATATAAACACACATACATATATATACTCACATACCTACACACACACATACATATATATACACACATACCTACACACACACATATATTCACACACATACTTATATACACACGCCTACCTATATACACACACATACAGCTATATATACATACACATACACGCAAATACATATATATACATATCTGTATACATACGTACAAATACACATACATATATACGTACACATACATACACACCCATACATACATATACACATACATACACATATCAATCAAAGCATATATATGCCTCCAGTGTTTGTACATTTTTAAAGTTTTTATATTGTTTCCTGATAATTTTTCACTCTAATATTTATGCAGATTATCAATCGGCAACAGAAAAAGATAATTAAATCTCTTTGGATAATCCGTTTTCAATCATTCACCTCCTGTTATAGTTATATCTACGTATCGTAGTATATCAGTCGAAGTTCAATTTTGTTAACACATACCTCCAAAAGTTCCTAATAAATTTCAATTAAATTTCAAATGGAGATGGAAAGACAATAGGCTACAAAAGAAGTGATTGCATAATTGAATTGATCCATCTACGATTACTTCCTTTCCATCGTATTCATATGTACAACCCATATAATATTGTTTAAAGTTCATGTCTGCCCACATGATATCCATAGTTCAAGGAATTTGAATGAAATTTTTTTTTTTAGTAGGATATAGAAGAAGTGGTTGAATTTTGGGTTGGATCCATTTACAATTACTTCCCCTGAAAATGACATTTGAAGAGGTATGTGCTCTATCATATAGTTTTATAAAGATGGCGGATAAAAATATTTCCATGGTACATGTACTCATTTTCTACATATTTCACTAAGTCAATACTGAAAAATAGGAAACTAATAAAATTATTTGTAAACGTAGGCTCATGCGAACACACTATAATAATAAACGAGAATCATGAGGAGTAAAGTTCAGTATTAGTACAAGAAGATCACCAATATTTTAGATAACCTGGGAAGAGAGCAAGTTCTGGAGGGAGGGTGACACCATGAGTAACCAGGTGCATCACATTGGTGACTTAGAGCCAGACTAAGCCAAGTTTAATAATACCAAACAGGTTGGGGAAGATTTGAACTACCACAAGTCAAAGAAACATGTATTGATGAGTATACACAAAGAGGAGGATATCAGCGCTTGGACGCATAAATGTTTTTGTTTTAATTTAGAAAAATACCAGTCAGGTGCACGATGACTTTGCAGAATCCAGTAAATATTAAAAAAATCAATGGATTACAGCAGTTATAACACACGTGTGTGCGTGTGTTCATCTGTAGAATGGGTAGACTTAGAGGAAAATTAGCAAGTGTATATTGATGGTCTTTCTCTACACACACGCACACTTACAGTACTCACGTGATGCATTCATTAGTGTCGTAAATGTAGGAGATATTGAGGAAAGGTAGAGAGTTGACTTATGTACTGGTGTACATAAAGAGAGGTGGTGTGCGCTTGCGTATGCAAAGTAGATATTAATTAGTTAGGATAGAGAGAAATAGGCACAGACAGGAAGGTATAAGCAAGGTATATATAGATTAGAATATACATATGGCGTGTGTGTGTGTGTGTGTGTGTGTGTGTGCATATATGTATGTGAAAAACGAATTTTGAAAAATGGATACAAAGGAAGCATGTAAGTGTGCGCTTGCGTGTATGTACAAAGTGAGAAGAGAGAGAGAGAGAGAGAGAGAGAGATACAGTTTGGCTGGAAAGCTTGAAAAAAAAAAAAATTTGAAAAAAAAATGTAAATAGTCAAGAAATTCATGAGAGAGAGAGATATTTTGGAAGAAAGAAAGAGAGAAAAGTAGTGACGATGGTGATGGTAAGAGGTCTAGCAGTAGCCGGTCTGCTGAGAGAATATGCTATATTTTGCAGGCCAGTGTTAATTCAGAATAACAAGATAAAAGATACTCTTTCCACACACTCGCATGACGTGTACTTTACCAGCATAAAATGCTCTCTTCTTTTTCACAGAAGCAAAAGTGAATTAAAACAAAATGAAAACATACATTTCATCAAGGGTTTGAGAAAATGTGTACAATGTTGATTGTATGTGTATGCATGCACACAATGTTCGTGTATTTACACGTGTGCATAATTTACGCATTTTGTTCCTGCTACTACATATTTGCAAAACTGTGTACAAATGTGCACACACATCTTTAATGCCAAGTAGATGGAACACGCTACGCAAAAAAATGTGTAATTATATTAGTTGCTATGGGAAATGAAAAACTAGAATAAATCTAACATTTAAGTGATGTGTAGCTTCAAGTTCAAATGCCATGTAAAGAATATATATATATACATATATATATATACACACACACAAGTTTTTAGTCACAAAGCAAAGCTTCTGATGGTGGACTCAGGTTCCACATCAAACTTATAACCCCTAAAAGCACATACACACACAGCACACACTACTGAAGATGGGAATACTTTCCGAAACATGTCTAGACCATTCACAAAAACCATTTATGGATAAATAAACTTAACTTCAAAACACTTTTCTCCCGAGTCTATCTCACTCTCTACAGTTTATATTATATATATATATATATATATATATATATATATATATACACACACACACACACACAAGCATAGTACTCATGAAAATTGATAGGATAATCAAATTTTACAAATATATATTTTAGTATAAATGTATTTATCATAATAATTCGTTGCAGATGAGATTTTTTTTGTAAAGAAGCGTGATTCCAAGTGTTTACTCAGACCTTCCTAATCTTCCATCTGTAATTTCAAGTTTTTCCGATTCCTTGTTCTACTCAGAACTACATATCGTTGGCCATGGATGAATATAGGCCATGGTAGGCAAAAACATACCTTATCAAAAGATTGTACTTGAGATTTGTTTATCATCAATGCTAATGCAGAGATAAATTGTTGCCTTTAGATCAGGAAAGGTGAGGTTGTGTCGCTTGGAGTAACATCAATTATTGGTTGAAAAAGTAATCAAAGTGATTTGTTGAAAAAATAATGTCCTTTCTGCCAGGTTGAACTTTTCTTCTGTCAACTTAATATCCCACTTACTGTTTATAAAAAAATATTTATACAACCAATACCCTTTCTGGCTTAGAACTTGCTGGGGCACTAAAATTTGAGTGAGTGAATTCAGCCAAGTCTGAACTAAACACTACGATTAGAACCAAAGGTGTTAAAAAATATGAAAAAAAAAAGAAAAAAAAAGACAGAAACCCTTTTGTTAAAAGTGCTATGGTTAACAAAGTTCTAAGACTAATTGACTAGTCTATGTGTGAAATAACATTGTATGCTATGTAGAATCTTGGGAATGGATAAAGATTTTCTGAGTATGTTTTTGCTAAACGATAAAACATCAGGAGAAAATAAAAATGATATTTTGTGAGTATTCTAATAAGAATATAAAACTTAACAAGTGATAGTGAAAACTTCTAGTTTAGATTCATTGTGTAAGCAAGGGAGCATTATATCCTCACTTATAGTGGGATTCGTTACTAGTTGAATATAATAACCAGGTGACATAAACATGCTTAATTTTCATCATATTTTAATTTTTCATGTTAGCAGACTATCAACACGCAATGAAAAATAATAAAACTCGTAAGAAAAAGTTTTCATTGTATCTTATTAAATGGCTGTCAATTATCAACTACAACGTATTGATGTCTTGCCAATAGTAAAATTAAACAAACTAACTTTGACTTTGAAACAGGTCAAGTTTACTCATTTATTCTTTGCAATATGAAATATGAATATTTTGAGACATTACACATGCAGATTTATTTATAAAAGAAACTAAGATGACCAAGAAAAAAAGAAAAAAAAGGAGATTTTCAGCCTAACATCAGTGGGTGAAACTTTATTGCAGGCAAAAAGTTTTTGGCAAAATGTCCTCATGACTGAATGTGTGCTGGTGAAACTTTATTCAGGAAGAATTTGAAAGTCATAGTAGCTAAGTGCCAGACTAAGCTAAGCTTAAGAAATAATGATTAGATGAGATGGGTATCAGTAATTGTGATTGGATGCTATCAAGGTTGACAATGGGGATAACAGATTTTCATTGCTGCTACTGCCTGGATCAGAAAGTTAATCATGGGAAAATAGTTTGCCTACATACTTATTGAATTTTCCTGGTGGTGTGAGATATCATAACATATTTAAAATGACTGGAACTGCACAATACAAGTCTTTCTAGACAGCTTTACCAATCACAAAAGCAGTAAATTAAGAAACTTCTGGCCATTCATTATTTCTATATATTTACAAAGTAGTATGTGGTAGAAAACACCATTGAATTTTGCTAACACAAAAACTTCTTTGCATCAGTCATTTTAAAGGGATTATTCAGTTAGAAGTTAAAATTCATGGAACTATTTGGAAATTATAGTTTAAAACCATCCATGGTGAAATAATTAAAGCCTAGAAGCATTTTGGAGCTGTAAAACAAATTTCAGGGAAAAATGTTGTCAACAGAAAAGTTAGACAAATCTTGATTATATATGAAAACATGTATGGATGAATCATTATAAAGCATCAACAAAAACTATCAATATTTCACATTTCTTCAGTTTTTAAGTGAGTCTGTCTGGCTGACTATCTTATGTACCTCTATATATGTGTTGCCACACCAATGGAGCTAGTTACCCACCATTATTTATTTCATTTGAGAGTGAGTGAATGTGTGAATTTACAATGTAAATTTACACTAATTTGATCCCTCAATTTATGTCTAGCTGTGTCAGGCTATGGAAATAACTTATTCATTGATGACCCCTTTTCCCAATTTTTTGATTGATCACCCCCAACAAGGCATTCGGCCAAAAGACATTAGTCATTTGATACTTTCTAGTGAGTGACCAAACAGTTCTGTGTAGATATGTATCTTGATATAAATGTATTTATTTATTAGGATGAAATTAACTTGCAAATACCTAAGAGTTTTTTTTCAATGTTTGTGAATATTCGATATAGTCAGCTATATTTCTTTTATTTCAGAAAATATTGATGCATTAAACTCATTTAAAACAATCATGAATTTTTATTGTTTGAACATTCGTCATTTATATATTTTTTTCCTTCATGAAGATCGCTGCCACTCAATATGAGTATGGCAAACCCTGGGGGAGCACACTATCATGTGACCTCCATGGAACAGTGTGTGCATGATAAAGGGACTGGGTGCATAGTCTGGTCCTAGCTTGGCAAAATGTTAATCGGTGGTTGAACATGGGCTGAGATGACTGCAAAATAATCTTGTTGCTGTATACGGTACCAAATATTCCTAGATGGTCACCCACCTGATTAATGACTAGGCTCACTGTTGTTCAACCTTGGTGATCTTACAAGAACTGGTGTATCCAATGAGATTTGGATGTATTTTCCTTAATAAGGTAAATAGACAATAGTTTAGATGAACTCTGTCTTTAAGAAACAGAAACAGTACTGATAAAGATGTGTACACAGATGAGCCCGCAGTGACAGAGGGCTGTTTGCTCTAGCATGACAAAAAAAAACAAAGGCTAATTTTACCTTACTGCTCACAGAGCGCTATGATGGCTATTCTACTTTCCTACTCACCTCCATCTTACAGGTTCAAATCATGGAAAAGTTTTATCATCTTATACATTTTTTTTGCTATAGCATAACAAAATAACAAAAATATCAAGAAATAAGGTATATACAGCTGAGGTAGCTGGCCTTGCCTGGGTTTATAAATACCTAAATTATCTTAATATTTTTTTTTTGCCATAATAAAATATATCCTTGGATAAAAATTTAGTAAAAATGAACAAAAATGTCAGTAAAAGGTAAAAATATATCTCAAAATATCTAAAAATACTGAATATTATGAAAAGAAAAACACATGAAAATATTTTAAAGGTATTTTAGAATAAGATATTAAGATAAAAAAAAAAAAAATGAAATAAAAATGTGCATATGTATAGAAAGACAGACATACATAAAAATATTACACATATAGATTTTAGTGTTTTTTTCCTTTCATTTGGTTTCCTTTCTGACCTCCTACCTTTCTTTCTTCTCCCTTGCTTTTCACTTCCTTCCAGCTTATTAAGTAGGTTTCTCAGTCAGAAAATTTCAACTGATTCCGGGTCAGGTACTGACCAGTGAGACTAATATAATAGTCCAACATACAAATTCATCTATCAACTTAGTTATAGTTAATAGCAGGTGCAATTTACCTCAGTAGTCTCTCTCAGACCCCAAATATTCATTCAACGAAACTGTAAATTTAAAAAAAAAATCTCCGAAAGCAAAACAAATTTTGATCCACTCTGACAATGAACAATCTATGTCAAAATGATAATGAAATATGTTTCTATCTTGTTTCCAAGTATTCCAAGTAAAATGGATTATATCTTCTAAATTGAATGATTGGGTCATATTTCTGCCACCCTTGCAGAAAGTCAAAATGATATATTTAGGATATATCTTAGCACCAACCTGGCAACCAACAAATGATAACACAGTCTGTATACAGGTATATTATGTTGAGGGCTTTCATAAAACAATTTGCATTGCACCAATATCTTTTTTGACTATCCTAGTAGCCCCACCTGCTCCTGCACCCCAGTGGACACCAATATCTCATTATAAAGGTTATCCGACGTCTCGCTAATTTTTATTTTCAAAGAATTTAATAAGAATATTTGTTGAATTTTCTCAAGCTAAATTTAGAATAATTTTAGATGTATCCCATACTTCTTGAATATTTTATTGCCCAGCCTGTAAGGTCAATTACCTCATTGGCCATTCCTCTTGACCTGAGTGGATATAAAAGTGTGTTGAACAGAGATATGGGACAAAGTCCAGTAAGTAGCCACATAGAGTAAAGGAAAAGGGGGGAAGGTTTTATAGGGAGGAAAGTACATAGAGGATGCAGGTAGGGGTTTTTATCACAGAACATATTGTAGTCTAGTTTCCCTTTCCTCTTATTGTGTCCTAAGTTAAGAAGGGTGCCACAGGCATGAACCCAATTGAAATTCAGACTAATTAACATCAAGTAGGATTAAGTGTATTAATATTCCATTCTGTCCTACTAGTGCCAAAATGAAGCAAGAGACAATTATTTTAAGAGAACTTATTGCACTTGTAAGATTTGGTCCTTGGTAATTAGTTAGTGCTAATCAGGCACGTGCAGTAGCATGGTGCCCTTCATATGATCAAGTTGAGTTTTTAGAGGAAGAGATGGTTTTAATATTGTAAAAACTTTTGTAAAACCCAACCAATCGTAATAAAATTCACGTCATTTTGTAGAGACTTTTATTCTAAGTGACTTTTTTTCCAAGTCTTGAAAACTGCTCAGTAAAATGCTAGATTTATAAATTTAGGAAATTTTATTTTTCTTCATATTTTTGCTGAAAATTGGCTTCAAGTTGATGCATGCCTAAATGCAGAACAGAATTAGACAAAACTTTGCAGGCATATGTAACATGACCCTTCAAATGTTTTAGGCAAAAAAAAAAAAAAAAAAGGATGCCCCATTTGTAAACATATAACAAGGGTTTTTGTTAGAGAAATGAAAAAGATTTCAAAAGTCAAGCACACAAGATTTGTAATTAGATATATGCCTTTGTGACGCAGTCAGCATGTTCAGCTGTTAACTGAAAGGGTGGGGGTTACAAATCTTTCCAGAGCGACATGTTTCTTTTAAAACACGAGTAGCTGAGGACAAATTTTCTGGTGGTAGTTAGTATACGCTTATAATAAATTTTGTAAAATCTGTGACAAGATCTTTTTTTTGCATCTGACATTATATGATATTGTAATATTAGTCTAGGTAAATTTTCACAAAATGTCGAACCTGAAGGTAAATCATGTAAATACATGGCAAACAGTGCTGTATTCACAGCTCAAAAATGGCTGACAATGCTGGAAAATTTGGAAAGCTAAGATGGCTGCCATTCTAAAAATGTACACATTCAAAATGCTGAAGGCAAATTGTGTTAATTTATGGCATACATTGTTCTTAGGGATATTGAAGGTTACTGAATCCAACTCTACTGTATGCCTTGCTAAAAAATGGCCAGCAATGCCTAAAAATAGAGAAATCCAAGATGGTCATTGCCACACAGCTAAACGTATTTATGCATACCTTTTTTTAAAGTGAATTTGAATGAAGTAGGCTTTCATATATGTCATAATCTGTTCTTAGTTCGAAAGTGCAGAAATTGACAGAATTTTGAGTATATTGCAAAATTTGCTGTTGTTGATGCTGAATGATTTGTCAACAAAAAAAAAAAATCCAGAAAGTCATCATGTCTGGAAAGCTGATTTTACAGTAGGGCTGTTTGAAGTTCAAGTATCAAAAAATGTTTTTAAAATTTAATTTCCGATGTATCATTTTTGACCGACTTATACACTGTCCAGACTTCTCTAAGACTGATATATATTTGCACACTGCATTTCTTTTCTTTAATATTTAATACTTTAGAATTGAATACACTTAAGTCTACTGGAATCAAAAATAACCTTGTCCCAAAATATAAGAAAAAACACATTAACTATATACCCCCAAATTGTTTATAACCCTGATCAAAAAATTTTTTTATAAAATTTTATATCCAGGACAAATGCAACTTTCAAACACGCTTAATTCAATTGGTTGATAGTTTAAATAGTGAATATTAGAAGAATTTTGGTCTTAACGTTATTCACTAAATCCAATATGTACTATGTTGACCTTTACTGTTCTGACATTTTCACATAATGATCTCTAAGTAAAGGTCATGTCTCAGACCTTTAGATATTTTTTCAATTGAAAATCATATGCTTTATCGGTTTTTCTATTGCTTCCAAGAAACTCATTCTGTTTATAGTTGTTTTCCTTATATCCTGTGAGCAAATGGACTCCTACTCTCGATGGTGTCAGCATTACTCAGTATAATATATCTATTGAAAATCAAGGAAGATCCATATATTTAAGACTAAATGTGTCTACGAACGCATTGAAGTTGATCAAAATGTCTTAAACACTCACTTATCTATCAATGAAAATAATTTGATCACCACTAGAAAACAGTTAAATGGAAAATTAGTTTCCTACATGATGGGGCATGCAACTGAATCTTGAAGGTTGTTTGAGCAAACATAAATTCACTTACTCTTAGGTACCTAATTGAACCCCCCTCCCCTTGATTTTCAAAAATCTATCCTGTCTCTCCCTAATTGTCAGGAGTGGGGGACAACTACAGATTTGTAAAAAATCTTCCTGTCAAAACAACTACAAAGCAATTCAAGTGAGAGGAATTACCTTTTTTTGCGGCTTATCTGACCCTTAAATTCACCCTGCACCCTTCAAGGTATAAATCAGCTTTCAATTCAAGCTCGAGATCTGCAAATTGCCCTAGTTCAATGAGCCAGGAAACTTTAGTGGTGAATGTATTAAGATGTATCACCAAAAACATAAATATGTAGAAATACTATTTTAGATGTATATTGAACTTATCAAAAAGAATATGAATGGGTGAATATAAAAAAAAATATGAGCTGAAAAGCTTGATTACAGCTAGGGCTTTGATATATCGAGATGACATGGTATTTTCATTGAAATGTCAATTTTTGAAATACACTGTGGACCAGTTATAATGCATAAGTTGGGGTCCATTATTTTTTATCGGGTTATAAGTGAGTCCATGTTTCAATGAAATATGTTCATTTTTACAAACCTCAACCCGAATTTTCCTCTTTGCTGCATGAAGAATGCCAGGTATCATTTCCAGATGGAGAGTAAAAATAGGTACAAAGATAGTAATCTTGGGTGTGGTGGTATCCAGACCACCAACTTCTGACCGTATTAGCAAGCAGAAATTGAAAGAAAACAATTGGCAGGAGAAAAAAATTTAAACATTTTTTTAAATCATGCCACCTCACCAGAAGGTTACATTTTGACAAAAGTTTATATATATATATATATATATATATATATATATATATATATATATATATATATACACACACACACACATATATATATAGTGAATTTTGACAATGAACCAAGAAATAGGAAAAGAAGTGAGAAAATGGTTAAAAAAAAAAAAAAAAAAAAAAGAGTCAAGAGTATTGGCTTAGGAAATGAATTAGACGAAAACATTTCAGTAGTCAATGAGCAAAACTCTTTGCCCCTTTCTCCTCTCATCAGTTGCTAGAAAGATTGAGATAAAATAAAATCTTATGATAAAACCATGATTGGCCTCTGTATTGGAAGTGGGGTAAATATAGAGGAAACATTCAAGGCTCAAAATACTCAAAATTTAACACTGACGGGCCTAGTGCATAAGATTTCTTATGGGTCTTTCTATCATCTTACATAGTTATTATTTTGTGAATTAAATTTAACATTTCAAAAATGGTGGTCCACGCTCAGACCACATTACAAGCGGGGCTGCGTTGTAACAGGTCAACAGTGTAACTTAGTTTGCAGTATTTTTCCAAATTTTCAGATCAATGTATTTATATGAATCATTTATCTTTTTATAATCCACTAAAAGTCAGTCCGTCCATCCATTAATATGTGACGGCCTACTGCTTAAATCACAAAATATAACCCAATATTTTCTGTGAATATCAATGCAATCTTTTAGCAAATAAATTTTTTTGAAAATCACCCGCCAAAATACTTTTTATGGTGATGAAAATAAGCAGTGGGGACTTAGTTTCATTCATGGAGGGTACAGTAAGGGACAATGTTTATTGACTGCGAATTTCAAGGTATATAAGCCAAAAGTAAAAGAAGGTATTACTTTATTATAAGCAGTATGCCTGTACATTCAACATTTTTCTGAGATTGTGAAATAAAAGGATAAAAAAGTCTTATAGTCACAAATACTGTAAACCCTAGCTATAACCAACTGATTGAGGGGGAGGGGGTTGTTGTTAAAATCAAAAATTCATTATACCTGATGGTTGCCCCTTGTTCAGTAAATAAGTAAGTTCAGTGGTTCACTGGTAACTAGATTACAGTAGAAGCCATGGCCAAAATGGTTGCATAAAAATGCTATTAGTTAAGCACAGACTGAAAAATGTGTTGACACGAAAAAAACAGAGAGTTTAGTTCTTTGTTGGTTCTGGATATATACCAAGAAAATCCCTTATGAAATCACATGGTACCTCCAGAAAAAAAAGTATTTGTGACAAAAAAAAAACAAAAACAAAAAAAAAACATTCTGTCATATTTTACTCATTGCCATCTTCATTGTAATTCCTATTTAAACAAATAATATTTTACATAATAAACATACAATAAATTTGTTAAACTACAAAGCAAACAATTCATTGATTAATACTTTCATCCAAAACTTAATACAGAATTCCATCATTTTCATAGGAATATAATTCATATTTATTGAAACATGTGATACAGTGTCTCTATTCTTGTCTCAATTTCTTTTAGATTTTTTTTTATTGATTTCAATTTTTCTTTCCAATTTTTCCTTCTGAAACGAAAAGTTTTTATGGCTAAAAAGAAAGAATATATATATATATATATATATATATATATATATTCTGCCGAGTACTATTATACACTCAGATGAATTTCTCAGGCAACACAGACACACTGTCAATGCCTTCAAAAATATGACACAGATAGCAAAAAATACCCAACGTCTGTAAGTGTTACTTTTCAAATGAATTAGAAATTAAATTCAAATTTTAAAATAGAAATGTATTAAATTATATATGAAAGAATCGTTAATCATTAAATATTTTTGTAATGTATAAATTATTATAGTTTGTTTGCTTTGTAGTTTTTTTAATAAATCTATTGTGCCTTCAGTCTCAACACGAAGTACACTGTTTGTTATTATCCAAGTATTCTTGGCAATCATTTTTTCGGTAAATCTCCAGTCAATTTAAATGGATTCATGAGTACATTAAAGCTGAAATTTGTTATGATGAAGTTTGTTATTGCAAGGGTTTACAGTATCACTTTTTAAAAACAAATTGTAATAAACATTATCTTATTCCTATCTATCAACCATTGCTTTTATTTCACATCAATTTAATCCACCTGTTCGGGCAGGTATTTAGTTTTGTACACACCTATGTATACTCTCTCGAGATAAGCGAGATAGGAACACACAGAACTTGAATGTCAAATGACTTTATGGTAAAGGGTACATAATCCTTTCTGAAGGGAGATAACTAGAATTTTTCGAAAAATGTAGATCCATAATCGTGAGATCGTTTTTTTTTTACCTTCTTATACTTGCAAAAGCTTTATTAGCATGAAAAATGCAATGTTAAGATCATTAAATATCTACACACATAATCAGCAATGTGCAGACGTCTTCTGTCATGCTATGTGATGCAACTGATACAGTGAAATAGAATTTCATTCATATTCTAATGACATAATGAAACTGCTGAATTTGAAGAATATTAAAATACAATAAGTAATAAAAATAAAAAATAAAAATCTGAATAAAAATCTATAGTTAACAGGATGCTAATCTCCAAGTTGACTGCAATGCAAATCTATTATCCACATATATGAAATGCAATGTGCATAGAAAGCTATTCTATAAGCTCACTGCAATGCAAATCTCTATTATCCACTTATATAGAATGCAATGTGTATAGAAGGCTATTCTCCAATCTCACAGCAATGCAAATCTCTATTATCCACGTCTATTAAATGCAATGTGTATAGAAGGCTATTCTCCAAGCCCACTGTAATGCAAATCTCTATTATCCACATCTATAAAATGCAATGTGTATGGAAGGCTATTCTCCAAGCTCATTGCAATGCAAATCTCTATTATCCACGTATATAAAATACAATGTGTATAGAAAGCTATTCTCCAAGCTCACTGCAATGCAAATCTCTATTATCTACGTCTATGAAATGCAACGTGTATAGAAGGCAAAGATTTATGAATCAATTTTTTTGAAAACTTTATGTATCATTTCTAATACAAGCAATTTTTTGGGAGCCTTAATAGTTGTAGTTGTTGACAGATTCTAGAAACACTGCAAAAAGATAACACCAAGGTAACTAGACAAATTATGTATGCACACTTTGTTTGAAAAATTAAAGTGGGAAAAGAGAAAAAAAAGAAGACAATCACTTACCCGAGAAACAAGATTGATGATTGGTTTTCCTGGGCAACAAGTTTCTATGATTTTCTTATCATTCGAATCATGTGAATAGTGAACCTTCAATTCTTTTAGCTGAAAAAGACATTGAGTAACAATGACAAATTAGTTATAACTAGTTATAGAAATATACTCATACATGATATATATTTTTTTTTAATAATGTATATTTTTCTTTAAAGCAAGTCTTAAACAAGAGGGATAATTATTGTTGATATAACTTGGTGAACAATTTTTCTTGTTTGCAATTGTGTTGTTTTTTTCACAAGGTCTCAGGAATGAAGGAAGTGTCAAAGATTCATAATATTTCTCTTTTGGCACTTACGTTCATCATCAATGGTAATTCACTAATGAAAGTAAAACAATGAACTTTTGTTCTGGTCAATCTGTGACAGCAGAAATGTGTACTGATGAGATGAGAAATTGAAAAAAAAACAAAAAAACAAAAAAAAAAAAAAAAAAAGATCTCCATTGCAAGGTGGTGTCAGATATGGCAAAGTCAGTCCAAGTAAGACCTAGAATGGTAGTGTGATACCTTCATTACAGAGCTGCCAGAAGAAAGCCTCTTTTTAATGATTCAGGATTCAACAGAGAAAGCAATCAGCTATTGAGATGGTAAACAGACTTTAGGAATGCTATCATCCTTTTAAGTAAGTTTTTGAATAGCAGACAAGTATGAGTCTGTAAGTTAGCAAAGATTTATCAAATTTTCAGTTATGGTCTGGGGAGCAATTTGAAACATTGGTCATTCAAAGCTTCTGGAGCACATGAAGTATCAATTGAAAAGATACACATCTATTCTGCAGGAAAGGCTTCTCCCCAAATATCTGTGTAGATAATATTTTGAATAAGAAACAAGAGTAACTCCAGCAAAAATAATACAAGGGTATTTTTTGTATGTGTGTGTTTGTGTGTGTATATATGTATAGACACCCTTTTATGACAATATTAGAAAAATTATTATACTTTCTTTTATACTATATTTCTGGGATGCATTTCAATATTTAACATCTTTTTCATACTGGGATATGTTGATTTAAAATTGGATTTGTGTTCCTCATTATCATAAGAACCTTGCAATTTTTTTCTTGCTGTGATATCTGTGTGATGTCATTGATGTTCTTTAACCAGTTGTTCTTTACTTTTATTCCATTTCCTTTCAATATCATCTTAGGTAATAGTGAAAATATGTAGATCTTACCAGGTTGTTGCTTTATCATTTTTGATACAGTGCTGATTAAAAACAATATTGCTTTTCTTTTGTTTTATTTGCAGTCTTTGGAAACTTTGCATTGCCTTTAGTGCCATTCAAAAGAATAATTCAAATAGATAAATCAGATGTGTAATGAGAGGGGTAGTACATGCACACACATATGTGAGAATGAAACACACCCATTGGTTACTTACCCCTAGAGTATTTATCAGATAAGGCACAGTATTTTCAAGAACAGCTTTTTCATCAAAAGGCAAAGTCAGATCCAATGCTTTCAGGCCATATTGGTCAAAATTTTTCTAAAAGAAAAAAAGAAAGAAACAAAAAAAAACATTAAAAAGGTAAAAATGAAAAAAAGGATCGTTATTACTTTACATTTGCACAAGTTATACAAATAAAAAAAATCGTTACCAATATTTGTTTGAAGTGGATACAAAAGGAAGAGATAAAGGAATATGTAAGAAAAATGTTAGTCAAACTTCAGTCTATGTTGGGGTCGACTTTATTCTGAGAGAGCCTGTTGTTGGAACCTGCCTGCAGTTGAAAGTGAATCCAGTTCTCACCACCGTACTCAGGCCACAGGGTCAAGGACCTTGCCAATCATAACAAGATTATGAGATCTGATGCAACAAGACAGGAGGGTGATGGCAAAAGTTGTAATATATGCACTAGAATGTTCAAGAATTAGTGTAGCATGAAAATTCACCAAAGCAAGTGCTAAGAACAATTACTGCAATGCAAAGCATTTGATATTATTTTTGAGAGCTATCTCTTCGTTTATCAACACTGCTCATCAGTCAGTGAGGGACCAGGGATAGCAGTCAAACCAGTACCTTGATCCTCTCTGCTCAACCGAATACTAGAAGAGACGTTGAATTCATAAGTCTAGATGACTTTGAGAGGAAAGCAAGGCTGAATTTACCACCAGCTGCAGATTACAGATGAGCCCAGTTGAATATCTATTCATCATGCTGGACATCTTGAAGGGAAAAGCAAACAAGAGGTTTAAGATCAAGGTCCATATTGTGTAGCAGGAATGCAATGATACCTCTTGTGTAAGGGAGGGCAAAATTGTCATAAGCAGGGCCCTGTAGAGGGCAGCAATAGAAAGAATTAAATCAAGAACTAAGAATATTCAAAAGAATGTTCAAGAAAAAGTGATAAGAAAATGTGGCAAGAAGAGGAAAAAACTGCTCTGGACTAAAAGGGTTCAAATATGGAAAAACCGGCTCTGGCTTCAGAGACGATCTAGAAGAGATGTTCTACTTGGCTGTCTTTTCCAGCTGCCAACACTCAAGTCACACACCCTTTCTAAAATGGTAGAGCATAATAACTAAATAAAGGCAGTAGTGGCTAGAGTAGGATCTACAAGATCTACAAAAACTGCCCACAGCTACAGAAGAAGCTATGAAGGTTTTTTCAAACATTTTAGAAAAAGGATCAAAAATCTTTGCTCTGGAAACTCACTGAGGGTCTCTTTGTCTCTAGAGAACTGAACTCATCAGGATTCGACCAGTTTCATGCAATCTCCCTGTTGGCTTTTGAAGGGAAAATATCCTGGTCTATCATTGCCAAAAAACTAACATCCTATCAACTTGCCAATGAGAAAATTGACAAACTTGTTCAAAAAGGAGGAATTCCGGAGTACTCCCAAATGGATGTGCTTCTCAGTACCACAGAAGTGCTCAATCTGTCATGGATTCACTGAGGATGAAGTTCACTGAAGGAAATTTCACCACCCGATGGCACAGCCTCGAGAAGAGCATTATGATGGGTTTCACAATATCTGTAGCCTAGTTTGTGGCTGTCATGAATCTACAACTAAAGGCAGGAGGAATGCAAGTTAGAGGCCCAAAATGGATGACTGTACAAGAAATCTGTACAAGTAGTGCCTTCATGGATTATTTAACAGTGATATTTCCATCAATTCAGGGAGCATGGTTGATCCTAAACTCACTGTAAAAGAGGGCTATATGGGCAGAGATGGAATTCAACCCAGGAAAATCTAGAAGCCCAAGTATCCTGAAGTGGAAACAGATGGAAAACATCTTCAATACTCAAGGGTCCAAGCTCCAAGGATGAATCCGATATCTTGGAAAGAATTATGGCAGCAAATTGAGGGACAGTGACAGCCTCAAATATACCTGAGCATAAGGCCCAAGGCAAGCTGCTTGGAAGGTTCAAGGCGTGGGGCTTCTAGTATGACATCATACCCAGACTCCAAATGCCATTCCTACTACATGAATTCCTTGTGACTCAGGTAGAGACAATGGAGAGACTGTGTAGCAAATTTATTCAATGATTGCTGAGTGTTTCTTCAACTTTCAGTTTGGTCAACCTATACAGAAAAGCCTCAAAGCTCAGAAATGTTAATACAAGCATCAAATGTGACAGGATATGAAAGTCTCAGGCAACAATGAAGGAGCCAGAAATGTATTGGAAACATCAAGAGACCTTTGGGGTGGTATGTCAAGGACAATTAGAATCTACAAAGGTGAAGCAAGGCCAGTGCCAGAGGCAGGAAAAAGCTTGTGGGGCAGAGGGTCCAAATGGCAGTAGAAGACATCCATATGGGCTCATCAGTGGGTCAGGCACTCAAACAAATGCTGCGGTACTGACCAGGGCTAGTTGACGTGGTTGACAAGAGCCCTCAGTTGGAACTCTTTCTCAGATGAAAGCTAATTTAGTCTTCGCTGCCCCACTCAGGCAAAGTGTACAGGTTAAAGAGTGAAACATTTATGACCCTGAGATACATGCTGAGGATGTGGAACAGTTCCCTACAATGTACCACCCTTCTACCAAGGGATACCATCAAGCTGCATCACATCTTTAGCTACAGCTTTTTTTTTTTTTGCTTGTTGCAAAGCATCTTCGATGTTTATTCCATCTGCAACCATAGTAAACATTTCCAAACAAAATTTTTTAAAGAAACAACCTTTCCATACTAGCACCCAGTAGGAGAAGCACTTATGTTATGTACCCAGAAGCCCTGTCAAACTAAGGAACTCCATTGTTTCGTTTTACTGTGTGTCAGAACATCTAAAAAGCTACTTTTTCATGGATAAATGATCTTTTTTCCGGCTGTGTGAGAAGAAATATATTATAGAACATTTTTTTCCTGTGCTATATTTGCAGTTACCCCCCTCCCCGACAATACCGGTTATTCTTGCAAGTATGTTTATAAATCATTTTACTTACTAAAACATTATTCAAGTCATGCTACTGTATGAGTATTTGGTTGTTTTGCAATATTATATTTATTACTTTAATTGTGTTTGTCTGCTAATACAGTTATTTCATAATAACTAAAAGCATGAAAAATAGCCAATTATTCACTTTGAAACCAATTTAAGAATGAATTGTAAATCAGATCTTATATTTCCTCATTTCTAGCCAACATTTGTGGAAAAATTATTTTTATATTCAACTTTGAAATGTTTCAAGACATATCAAGTGAATATGTGAGGTGAAGGAGGAGAAACTAATTCTTTTTCTGGTATGAGATGATAAATTAAAAGTAGGAAATAAATTATTTATTCACAGAATTTGTAAAAACCAATTCTGTATTTTCTTACGGGCTTTCTTTTTAGATAATTCGCAATTTCAATATTCTTCTAAATTGCAGTAAATAATGATTTCAAATTCAAAATTATGCCCGAAAATCTATTTTTGCTGCAGATTTCTTCACATATAACAATGGAAATTTAATGATTTGTCTTAGGCATTCACAAGTTTCATGTCTTCAAGGAATATTTGAAACATATGAAAAAAAATGGGAGATGAAAAAGGGGAAAGGGAAGAGAGAAGAGAGAGGGGAGAGAGAAGAGAGAGAGGAGAGAGAAAAGAGAAAAGAGAAGAGAGAGAAGAAAGAAGGGAGAGAAGAGAGAGAAGAAAGAAGGGAGAGAAGAGAGAGAAGAAAGAAGGGAGAGAAGAGAGAGAAGAAAGAAGGGAGAGAAGAGAGAGAAGAAAGAAGGGAGAGAAGAGAGAGAAGAAAGAAGGGAGAGAAGAGAGAAGAAAGAAGAAAGAAAAAAGAAGGAAGAAAAAAGAGAAGAAAAGAAAAAAGAGCAGTTCACTTGAATGTTATAATTAAAGGTTTACTTTACATCCTTATGCAATGGAGAGGGAATATAGAAACTTCAAATGTTTTTGAAAAATAATGAATAAAAGAAAGGAGAGAGAAAGAAAGATGAACTAAATTCCAATACAGCCAGTTATCATCACTGTGGTGAAATTTTTTTCAGAAGCATTTTAGGCAAAAGAGTTCAGTGACTTTTTTTCCAAGATAGTTTTCTAAGTATTTTTTCATAGAGATTTTAAGAAATACACAAAAATGTAGAATTGTGTGGTACTGTGTTGATATAACATTTTTTCCTTTTGTTTATTAGTTTTTTTTCTTCTCAATTAAATTGAATTTTGAATTTTTAATCAGTTATTGAAAGAGAAGATTCTCTTTCATTTTTAATGTTCTGAAGATAATAAACATCTTGTTAAACAAAGATTGTTTACAAACAAAGGTTTTTCAGAATTACTTTGATCTCTTGTAGATTTAAGAAATTTAGAAAGACTGAATAATGGAGCATCAATTAAATGATTACCAGAAGAAACCTAATTCCTAGTTTCATTTAACTTCAGTGATTAGAGTATGGGGCTTTTAGTTTATTACTTAATCTTTATTTTAATGATAGTTTTTCTGTACATATGTTACACAACGTAACCTTCCAGCCCAATTTTCCACAATTTTGTTTTGTGCTATACTAAGCTTAGTAAACACAAATACATAAAATTAAGTGTGTTTGTACACGCACACACACACACATATATAATATATATATATATATATATATATATATATATATATATATATACATACCTATGTATTAAGTAATGGATCTGACAGAATGATTATAAATTGTGTCATATTAGAAAGAGAAAAGAAAGGAGGAGAGAAAGAGAAAAGAAAGGAGGAGAGAAAGAGAAAAGAAAGGAGGAGAGAAAGAGAAAAGAAAGGAGGAGAGAAAGAGAAAAGAAAGGAGGAGAGAAAGAGAAAAGAAAGGAGGAGAGAAAGAGAAAAGAAAGGAGGAGAGAAAGAGAAAAGAAAGGAGGAGAGAAAGAGAAAAGAAAGGAGGAGAGAAAGAGAAAAGAAAGGAGGAGAGAAAGAGAAAAGAAAGGAGGAGAGAAAGAGAAAAGAAAGGAGGAGAGAAAGAGAAAAGAAAGGAGGAGAGAAAGAGAAAAGAAAGGAGGAGAGAAAGAGAAAAGAAAGGAGGAGAGAAAGAGAAAAGAAAGGAGGAGAGAAAGAGAAAAGAAAGGAGGAGAGAAAGAGAAAAGAAAGGAGGAGAGAAAGAGAAAAGAAAGGAGGAGAGAAAGAGAAAAGAAAGGAGGAGAGAAAGAGAAAAGAAAGGAGGAGAGAAAGAGAAAAGAAAGGAGGAGAGAAAGAGAAAAGAAAGGAGGAGAGAAAGAGAAAAGAAAGGAGGAGAGAAAGAGAAAAGAAAGGAGGAGAGAAAGAGAAAAGAAAGGAGGAGAGAAAGAGAAAAGACAGAAAGAAAGAGAAAAGACAGAAAGAAAGAGAAAAGACAGAAAGAAAGAGAAAAGACAGAAAGAAAGAGAAAAGACAGAAAGAAAGAGAAAAGACAGAAAGAAAGAGAAAAGACAGAAAGAAAGAGAAAAGACAGAAAGAGAAGAGAAAAGACAGAAAGAGAAGAGAAAAGAAAGAAAGAGAAAAGAAAAGAAAGAAAGAGAAAAGAAAAGAAAGAAAGAGAAAAGAAAAGAAAGAAAGAGAAAAGAAAAGAAAGAATATAAAAGAGAAGAGAATGCCAGGGGAAGAGAAGAAAAAAAAGAGAAGAAAAGAAAAGAAAGGAAAAGAGAGGAGAGGAAAATAAATGAGAAAAATTTTTTTTAAATGAAAAAGATAAATATAAAACAACAGGAAATAAAAAAGAGGAAGAAAATTGAACATCCTTATGCCTAAACGTCATTTATGTTGTTGACATTTTGATGTGTTTTGTATCATCAATGTAATTTGTTTGGGATATGTTTCATAAAACCAGAATGTTCAGCTGTAAAACAAAAACTGTTTTGTGTCATAACTGATTTGTTTATTTGCTATGAAGTAAAAAAGCTGGACAAACATCCTCTAAGCAGAGAGATACCATAATTTTGCCAGAGGTTGTAGATCAAATTCAAAATAAGTTTAATAAATAGATTATTGAATTTATATATAAACTTGAATTAAAGCTTTAATATAGACAACAACAACATGAAGCACTCAGTGAGTGCATACCTCTGCCACCATCAGAGAAGTAAGTGTATGTGGATCCATCCCAAAATTTAATCACTTTTTCTGTAGCCCACCCTTCCACAAAATTCAATAAAAGTTCTTTTTAGAACTTTGAAAAATATCATGTGGACAGACGTCAACTTTTGGTGATATTATACAGCATGGACATATGATTGACATAAGGGAGGTAATTGCATGAATCTGCTCCCAAATTTAATCACTTCTGCAGCCTTTTCCAAGTTTGAAATTTATTGAGAACTTTCGGAGATATTGAGTGGACAGAAGAGTGCATACATAGATGTACAAAAAAAACAAACAAATAAAAAAAAAGAAAAATATTTCACAATCAAATAAACAAATCTACTCCTTCACCCAATTAACCACTCTTCCACAAAATTGAAATCGATTCAGTATTTTCAGAGATATCACGTGTACAGACAGACGGAAGACATACGGTAAGACGGACAACAAAATACATACATCTCTCTAACTTTATTAGCAGAAGTAATAAAATCATATTCTGAATAAAGTTTAGTTTAATTTTGTCAAAAAATATTTAATTCTGCTGATATAGTTGATCTAATGAATCTAGAAATGTAATTAAAATTCCTTTCATTTTTTTTTCGATATATCTATATCATAAACAGAGTGATTCCAGCATTTATCCTATGAAACTTTGATAAAAAAAGTGAAAAAAAAAAAAAAAGTAAATACCTTTATAGTTTGCACGAATGGCATCACTTTTTTCGTGAAAGGTTTCAGGTCTTTCAGAATTCCAAGTTCTTGTGCAATGTTTTTATTCTCAGGAAATTGTTTTTTGTTGGCCTGAAAGATTTATTAAAAAAAAAGAAAGATTTTTATATATATATTCATACTTAAAGGGTATACATAATTTTTAGTATTGTCAAGAAATTGGCATTTGATTTTATGAAATACATTTTGTAGCTTAATTAAATTCATTACTAACAATATTTGAGTAATACTGTTTTGGAAAATACTAAAATTGGTATTTATTCAATCCCATCAAAGTCTTCATATATCTATCTATACTAATATTTGAGCGTTTTGTTTGTTGGTTTGTGCATGCCTCTTCTCCACTAAAACTACCAGGCCTATTGACCTAATATTCTGCCCGTAAACCGAGAAGAGGTCAACTTCTCACTATGTGAGGTCATTTTCCAGCCAGTCTCTGATTCTAAACACTGGGAAGAAATGATTTTTTATATTGAATTTTTCCCCAATAATTCTTCTCACATTAAGTATGAACATTAGTTGCAATAAAATTGATTTTATTATAATTATAAGTAATATAAAAAGCCACATTTTGCACATCATTGCTTCAAACAAAATACCAGTGTACAGACATATTAGAGAAATAGACATTTTCAGATGATAAAATTGGATTTAAAAATGCTAAAAATGTTACAACTAAAGAGGAATCAGTCACCTCCTTTTGTTTTAAAATCATTCTCCAATAACAAAAGAAAGTGATGAAATCTGAAGGCAAGTTCTTTTGTTTGTAATGAGAACAGGAAGCATTCTATTATAATCATAGATAATGTTATCAGCCAGTTATTGTAATCAAAACAACTTGCTCCTAAACACTATAAGCGACTTCCTATACATATCTTTTGATTAATGTTATCAGCCGGTTATTGTTATTTAAAAGACTCTGTTCTAAAGTGATCACAATAAGAATTTTCCTCTGATGCATTCACTTCTGTATTATTAGTTTTAAGTAAATACAAAACAACAAAAGAACACAAATGCAACAATATGCAAATTTATTTTTTTAAAAACGTATATAAAAGAGAAATACTTATTTGAATAAAAAAAATAAATAATATGAATACACAAAGTTATGAAAACTTAAAACATTACCTCATACAAATTTCTCAATTTTCCAAGTACAATGTTCTGCCAGGTTGCGTAAGTCTTAGCAACATAAATCGTACCACTGTTGGGGACAATGTTTTTCTAAATAAAACAAAAAATGCAGAAAAATATCAAAATTTTAATTCTTACTGGAATAGAATTTAAGGTAAAGACAAATCAAATGATGCAAATCTCCAGAAAATTAAAACATTTTTGAATGCCTTTTAAATATAAAATGTACAAATTTTTCATATCAAACACTTAATGAACAATTTTAAATGCATTTACATCTATTATTAACTTTTATCTTCCCACAATATTTTGGTCAGATAGCCAACACAGGGGCCTCTTTAATTTACTAATTTCAATTCCTTAAAACTTCTGATATTGAATAAAAAAAATCATTAGTCTCTTTTTTGAAAACTATATTCATTTCAAGGGTCTTTATCTTCATTTCCAAAGTTGTGGGAGGAAAATTTTTGATTGAAGTTGTAATAAACTTATTTTTACATAGTTCAAAATTAAAATTCATAGAATGAAAAGTTGGTTAGTCTACTAATTTCAAAGTCAAAAACTAAATTGAAGTAGATAAAATTGTTTTCTATCAAGATAGATCAAAAATATTTTATACCATTCAAACAGTACCAAAAATTTGATTTAATCTAAACAAGGATGAAATGTAGAATTCAGACCTCTTTAACAACAGAAAATGTAGAAAAAAACTTTGATCAAAAAAGGATTGAGTGATTATATAGATCATAATCAGTGAAAACTCAAAAATGAATCTTTTGGATGGATCAAATTTGGGTCTCTGAAACATTATAGTACCAAAAATATTCTAGAAAATCATTAAGAAAAAGAAATATAATCATATTTTCAAATTCCCCCTCATTTCTCAAATACTCATTTGTACTTACGGTGTATTTATTAGTCATCATTGACTTCTTTCTCAACCTGAAGCCAT
The DNA here is from genome assembly GCA_963457665.1 of Thysanoteuthis rhombus. Classification (NCBI taxonomy): domain Eukaryota; kingdom Metazoa; phylum Mollusca; class Cephalopoda; order Oegopsida; family Thysanoteuthidae; genus Thysanoteuthis; species Thysanoteuthis major. The sequence continues at coordinate 3,268,265 of OY735243.1, read as the reverse complement.
GAACAGCTTCATCAAGATATTCAGCAGCTTGGGATAGAGATTCATCAATTGTGTCTGAAGTTGGCCATGATGCTTTCATGATGCTTTCAGGCTAGAGGTACAAAGAAAAAAAATATTATTTAAAAGATTTTACCAGGTTTAATGGCATCAAGGATGTAGCAAAAGAGGGGCCAAACGGGGTTTAGGGTGCAAAATTTCCTGTGGTCTTTAATTCCTGCTAGCCAATTATTATGTCCTCCCCAAGGATATCATGCAACTAAAGATTAGTACTGATCTTTTGGACTTAATGATTTTTCAAAGTCAGCTTGACTCATAAGTAAAGTAAGTGGCTGCTCAGAGCCCTGCAGTCACCAGAGAGCCCCCGAATTGGAGGCAGGGGTCTCCAATTCAAATTCTACTAAAGGCCCCATAAAGGTGGGGACCCCCCAAATCAAATTTTGCTTTAGGGCCCCTTGATGGTGGCAGAGGATCCCCAAATGTAATTCTGCTTAGGGCCTCATAATGGCCTGGCCTGGCCCTGTGATTTGGTGGTGGTGTGTGTGTGTGTGGGGGGGATCATGACTTTGCAAAGGGTAATAGAATAAAGTGAATGCAAACCATTTTGGCAGGAGTTTTAACACATTTTGCCGATTCCATTTTATATAGGTAAAAGCCAATTTCTAGATGAAATTTGATTTGTATAAATCACAGAGTAACAAAATCTGTTCAGAGTGAGCAGCCCATTACTTTTGCTTTAGGAGTCTTGACTTTTGGATTTTTTGCCAAAAATGTTTTAAGCAAAGCCAGTTTAACAAATCAAGTATCACATATTTCAAACACTCACCTTTCCTAGAAGACTCCAAATATGATCACATGTGTGGGGACATAATGGTGACAAAATTATTGTTTGACTTTCAACAAATCTTACAATAAGGTCTTTATGCATTCCATCAAGACACATTTCACGATAGTTATCTCTCAAAGTCTGAAAAATAAAATACACAAATCTTAAAATAAGCTTGGACAAAATAGAAACAAACAAATATAAAAAGTGAAGTATTAAGTCTTCTTAAGAAACAACTTCCATAGGAGTATAAATAGCTGGCAACATAGTACCAATTTCCTTTACGTGCATCAGCTTAGCGATCCTTGCAAGTTTCAAGTCAGGTCGAGATCAGGATTTTATTCTAACAAGTTTTTATGACCATCCCCTTGGCAGGATGCGAGTCTACCAAAGGGATAACCTCCACCCTAATCACAAAAGATTAGAGAGTGTACTCAATTAGCTGCTGAGTGCATAGGAAAATTTATCCTAATGGAGTTTTCCACACTATTCGCTCATACCAGGAATCGAATCCAGGACTCTCTCTGTGTGAGGCAGACAAGCTAACCATTACACTACCCCAGCAGACAAACAAATATATTACGCCCTTGATATTTAAAGTAATGAGATTTCATAAAATTAATGCATACCTTGTTTTATTGATTTGTTTTTCAAGTAAAGAAAACTAGTTTACCAAATACTAACTACAAATAGATCTAGTGAAATACCCAATTATAATCAAGGGAGGAAACTCAATTTAGTTTAAATTGCAATAGATTTTATTCTGAAGAAGAAAAAAAAAGGTATTTGGTTTGATTTTATCTTAAATGTTCCTCAGAACAGAAGATGGAAGAAATGCAATCAAATATCAAGCAAACATTTCAAACAGAATCAGCTAAAAGCTTAGGAACAATATCTGATCAGTTATAATCATTAACAGATGTTTTACAGAATGTAATCAATGATTCATTCATCTCTTGATTCTTTACATATTTATGAATGGTGATCTTAGTTATAATGAATGTTTTAAATATGATGAACAAAATAAGTGGTTAAATATTTACTTATATATGTGTAGGTTCAGCTATGTTTTATGCTGTACCTAATCAAAGTTCAAAAATGCTCACAGAGTATTGCAAACAACACTAACCTGATATTCATAGAATCCAGTTTTCAAGGCTTCTTTAAACAACAATTTCTCATAATTTTCCTCTGTTTGTTGTAATTTTCTATTCATTTCACTGAAAATAAAAATAAACTCAGAATTCATGATAAGAATATTTAAAATGTATCGATTTCCCTCAAAACGATTGCCGATTTTTAGTAGTTGAATTGGTTCCATAATGAAAAATAAATTTGAATTATTATACAGCCAAATTGAATAATTCAAATCTAAAATCCTGTAAAACAGGTCCGTTGAGTCACTCAATAAGAACTGTCATGTGACCAACATGCTGTGTTGGGTGTGATCAATTAAAAAAAAAAAAAAAAGGTGATCAATGAGTTTTATTTTCCCTGCCTTTTGTTGAACATTGATCACTGAAAAAGTACAAATTAAAAAAATAAACAAAACAAACAAGTGTGAATGCTGCAAAAGACCAACTTAGGGACCAATTTAATTTTCATTGAAATTAACCCCCAACCCAGCAAAAAAAACTATTTAGGGAGGGGGTGAATTTAAACAGAACAAACAAAATAACATTTTTTCTAGACACAATGAGTGTTTAAATTTTCAGCCCTCTAGCTCCACTGGTGCAAACAGTTTACACAATATATATATATAGCCAGCCAGACCAACTTGAATTAAGGAAACTTTTGTTGACAATTTTGGTCAATTAGACCAAACAAAGCAGGTAGTCAGGTGAAGTACTGACCTTTCAAGAGAAAATATTTTCAAAAATTGAAGCAACTGGAGAGCACAAATTCTAAGTTTCATCTAGAGCACATAAACTCTTACTAGCCCTGTGCAAAGCAACCTCATATTAGATATTTCCTACATCTTTGTCCCATAATGAAGAATGATAAGTCCACTTACTTGTTAAAAACAGTGTCATTAAAATTGAATTCACCAGTTCTCAAAGTTTCTATTTGTGGGATGATTTCTTTAACCCATTCAAGATAAGCATGAATCCTCAAAAGTCCACTGTCAGCCATTTTCTCTACAAAATTGGCATCTTCAATGGAATCACCAGCGTCAGCCAAAGCCATTCTCATTCCTTTGAAATGATTTAAAAAAAAAAAAAAAAACTATCACTTGGGGAAATTTAATTACAGTTAAAAACTTCAAGTAATTGAAAATTTCAAATATTGGTGCTTTTAAATTGAATATCAATTATCAGAAAAGTTAAAAAAACAAAACAAAAAAAAAACGCATATATAATGAATTATTGATAAAAGGTTTTTGTCAGTAACCAGAAAATTAAAACAAGATGTTCAAGAAAATCAATTTGACAGAAAAAATAAATTGCTATCAAGCATCAGCCCTCATGAATTTATAAAAACGGATTAGTCTAGATGTTACACACTTGTTAATAATGAGAGTGTGTGTGAAAGATCATTTTTGAAATTTAAAGAAAACTACAGAATTGACACCAGAATTTGTAGCAGAAGAAAGGATCTAATTTTTGACAATCCAATTTTGTTTAATGCAGTTTTGGAGGAATTGGTTTCTACAGTAATAAAATGTTAAAAAAAACATGAAACAAAAACATACATAACAACAAATAATAAAATTACTCATTTTGTTAATTTATTTTGTTAATTTTTAAAATGATAAAATATATGAATCAATTTTTGCATAGTGAAATATTATTCTGGCATACGGCCACAGAAGTAGAGCCCCATGGAGAGTCAAACTATCAACATTGACAAATTGGTCTGAGGAGAGCTTGCTAACAAAAACTAAATAAAATGTGGTTGTATCCTGAGTAATAATGAGAATCTCTCTTGATATTTCTGCAAGTACCAATGAGAATTACTGTGTTTCCGAGCATCGAAGAAACTCCATCATCAAAGATGCACTCCAATTTTGACTTACAAGATTTTGAAAAAGAGAGAAAGAAAGAAAGAAGAGAGAAAGAGAGAAAGAAGAGAGAAAGAAGAGAGAAAGAAGAGAGAAAGAAGAGAGAAAGAAGAGAGAAAGAAGAGAGAAAGAAGAGAGAAAGAGAGAAAGAAGAGAGAAAGAGAGAAAGAAGAGAGAAAGAAGAGAGAAAGAGAGAAAGAAGAGAGAAAGAAGAGAGAAAGAAGAGAGAAAGAGAGAAAGAAGAGAGAAAGAAGAGAGAAAGAGAGAAAGAAGAGAGAGAGAAAGAAAGAAGAGAGAAAGAAAGAAGAGAGAAAGAAAGAAGAGAGAAAGAAAGAAGAGAGAAAGAAAGAAGAGAGAAAGAAAGAAGAGAGAAAGAAAGAAGAGAGAAAGAAAGAAGAGAGAAAGAAAGAAGAGAGAAAGAAAGAAGAGAGAAAGAAAGAAGAGAGAAAGAAAGAAGAGAGAAAGAAAGAAGAGAGAAAGAAAGAGAGAAAGAGAGAAAGAAAGAAGAAAGAAAGAAGAGAGAAAGAAAGAAAGAAGAGAGAAAGAAAGAAAGAAGAGAGAAAGAAAGAAGAAAGAAAGAAAGAAAGAAGAGAGAAAGAAAGAAAGAAGAGAGAAAGAAAGAAAGAAGAGAGAAAGAAAGAAAGAAGAGAGAAAGAAAGAAAGAAGAGAGAAAGAAAGAAAGAAGAGAGAAAGAAAAAAAGAAGAGAGAAAAAAAGGAGAGAGAAAAAAAGAAGAGAGAAAGAAAAAAAGAAGAGAGAAAAAAAGAAGAGAGAAAAAAAGAAGAGAGAAAAAAAGAAGAGAGAAAAAAAGAAGAGAGAAAAAAAGAAGAGAGAAAAAAAGAAGAGAGAAAAAAAGAAGAGAGAAAAAAAGAAGAGAGAAAAAAAGAGAAAAGAAAAGAAGAGAGAAGAAAAGAAGAGAGAAGAAAAGAAGAGAGAAGAAAAGAAGAGAGAAGAAAAGAAGAGAGAAGAAAAAAGAGGGAAGAAAAAAGAGAGAAGAAAAAAGAAAGAAGAAAAAAGAAAGAAAAAAGAAAGAAAGAAGAAAGAAAAAAGAGAGAGAAAGAAGAGAGAAAGAAAAAGAGAGAGAAAGAAAAAGAGAGAGAAAGAAGAAGAGAGAGAAAGAAGAAGAGAGAGAAAGAAGAAGAGAGGGAAAGAAGAAGAGAGGGAAAGAAGAAGAGAGGGAAAGAAGAAGAGAGGGAAAGAAGAAGAGAGGGAAAGAAGAAGAGAGAGAAAGAGGATGAGAGAGAAAAAAGAAGAGAGAAAAAAGAAACCTTCAGGTTATACAATACACGGTAAATATGGAAAAATCAAAAACTTGTACAGATTCTCCAGCTGTAGGAATTTGGGTCAAAATCTGCATTTACAAAAAAGGTATACTTTACTTACCATCAGCAGAATATTTATTAAGGGCGTCATCAAGTGTCAAGAAATTTCCAGTCGACTTGGACATCTGGAAAACAAGGACAAAAACAAACCATTAAAAAGGGTTTTTTTTTTTACGTGCATTTGTATTTCTCAAAATATTAATTTGAATTCTTAAATTCATGCAAAGAAAACAGTCAATTTCAATTGGAATAACACCTGACTGAAATTTTACCCTTTGACCACGAGTTTCTTGAATCTTATTTATTCAATCAACAAAAGACTTCCACTAATTTTATGCTATTCATTGAAGACTTCCATAGTTGGTTTCAGGTGGTTTATGAATTTAAGAGTTATGCAGCCAAATCTGAAATTGAGGCAAATCAATGAAACTAGGGTATGCATATTCAAAAGGTGCATCTGATTTCATGAAAATCTTCAGGAGGTTTAAACTTGAAATAATGAGATGCTGTTCTTTATTCATGATTTTAATAACAACCAAAACAGAAATATCATTATTAATAGTGATAACAATCAAAACAAAATTTTAAAAAAATGTGGTAACATCTAACTAATTTAATTCAATCTTGCTCTTTAGAAAAATTAGCAGAAAACAAGCACCGGATTCTCTTTCAATTCTATTCAAAAATTACATCAAAATGATCAGAAATGCACATCCTACCATAAACACGTCACTTTTTACAGGCAAAAAACGTGTATTCTTTTCAGCATAGATTTTTTTATTGTAAATTGAGCATCCCCTCATATTGAGAACTGTAAATCCAAATGACTTCAAAATTGAAACTGCAATGCCTGGTACATGGACTAAAATATCTGGTGAATATCAACTTTGTACAATAACCAGATGTCAAACATACACACACACCCAGATTTTCAATTTATAGTGAGTTATAGAAGTCTCATAACTTGAAGTCACAACAGGTTTTTTTTAATTCATTTAACAAAACAAAATGTTTCAATTTATTTATATTACTTGACTTGATAAAACTTTTAAAAGTACGAGAAATATGTATTAAGAGACCAGATTTATTAAAATTCAAAAATAAAGTATGGAAAAATAAAGACATCAATCTTTGAAATCAATGAAAGATAGGAACCAACACTGAATAGCTGGAATGTATTGACATGATAATTACTCCAATTTTTCTTTTGTATATATGATAAATAAATAAATTCATAAATATGCAAGACATATCAATTTAGCTCAGTTGGTAAGAGAGCAGCCTTCTAATCGTTTGGTCATGATTTCAAATCATGGTAGAGAATGGTAATTTCATACAGGGGTTTGGTTTAACATTTGATAGACAAACTGAAGAATTTACTGCCATAAATTTGGTGGGGATTGTTCTTGCAGTCAACTCTGTTTTCAAACTGAATTAGGAACGCAAGAAAATTTTTTGCTAAAAATCGTTCAGTCATTCTCATGATGCAACTGTTTAGTCATTCTTTTCATGAGCAGAAACCAAGATTGCATTGTTACCAACTTTCTGTTATCTTGAAAAATGGCCTCCATCTTGGATTTTCAACTAGGATGTTCTGGAGACTCCATAGATATGCATTGTGGAGAAAAAGATTATAGTTTAATTTTTTTCCAATTTTAGCTCTAGTTTGCGTAAAGAAGATGAAAACATGAAAAAAAGATAAATGGGAAATTACCTTGTCAGAATTCAAGAGCAGATGACCATTTGCCCGTATACTTTTGGGCCATTTTGAACTATAAAAAGAAAGAAAATATTTCAAAAATTTTTCTTATCAAAAGAGCATAAATGTAAAAGTGAGTTGTTTTTTTCATTTAATGGACTTGGATTAAAATGGGTTTTGTAGTCCCATAGCATGAGTTCTCAGCACCCCAGGGGAGGAAGTTTCATATCCAAGGTAAGGGCATAGTTATTAATTAATAGGCAGAGGCTGCAGAAAATTTTGCGTCACTTCACACTGGCACCTGGGGCAACTGCACCCCCTCTTGTTACACCTATGAGCAAATCTAAAGAATATGCTTCTATATTCAATCAATGAACAAGAGTTGGGAGTAGTTTTTTTTTTTCTATCTGAATTTAGTTAGATGTAATGTTTTGATTATTTTATGAGGTTTAAGACGAAAATAAAAATTTAAAGTTTTCAACATTCAACTTGTTTTCTTCTTTGCATATTTTATAAACAACAAATATATTTTTGCTTGTTAAGCCAGTATCTATGTTCACTCAACATGCATCCAGATTTTATAAATCAGTTAGAAATTATTGTTTTTTTTTAAAAGACAATGATACGTCTTGGAATATCGTCAACAACCAAAGTTGTTGAGATCGAGAACAATGACAATCTTCAGCACTCAAAATCCCATTATCTCTGGTAATATCATTTGAGCTATACTTTAGAGGACAGCTTAACTATTGATTTTCACTCAACTCCAGGTCCTTGGTGTAGCAATCCTCCAAGAAAATGACCTTCGAACTTTAGTGGTTTATGTGGTTTAGTCAAACTATTTACTTCATCTTTGTTGTTCATCTTTCACAATACTTAGCCTTTGGCCCGAGTCCAACTAAAACATAAACAATTTTTTCTTTGTAACCATTTCTTTTCCTTTTTAGGGATGAATACAAGCTATAGAGTAATTTCACTCATCTATTTATTTGCAAATAATGATGATATTAATCTGATACAAAGTAAGTGATTTGATATTGAGCTTAATATTGAGTAAGTGGCCTTCAAGTGAGTTATAATGATAGTTTTACTTTTTGTGACTATGCATATATGGTTTTAGTGCTAAACCCTTCAGATGCTTCAACTGGATGAATACAACAAATTGAGGTGATTTTCAACTGTTACATTACATTTCAACTCACAATGTAACTACAATGCTGAACAAGACCCTTATTTTGTGTTGTAAAATTGTGATAGAATGTTGAGACTTTATAAGAGAACATTGAGGGGAAACTTTTTTTTTTTTTCCATTTTAGGGCTTAAAATTAAAGGACCCCCCCCCAATTTGGTGAAAAATACCAATTATAGAGTAGTTTCCCATTCCTATTCATTTACAAATAATTATATTACAGAACAAAGAACACCCAAAGAGAGCCAGAAAGTATATGGCTGAAACATTGTAAAAGAAATGAATATAGACGAGGACAATGGTCCAACTTTACCACATATAATAATTAAAACACCTCGTCTAACAAAATTAAGACAAGATTTATAATATTGATTTGATAAAAAGAAAGTGACTTGACATTGAGTCTAATGGCTGGTAAGGACAGCCTTTAAGCAAGTATATAACAAAGATACACATATATAGCAATAAATGTATTTGCGTTTCAACACTCCCACCCCATGGTTGGTGATAATAAAGACTTAAATCTCTCACCTGTCATCTTTCCACATTGCGCAATGGTTGTACAGGTAATATGTCAAATGGTTTGGAACTAAATCTTTGCCAGACACACGAAGATCCACTGGATACCAGTATTCGAATTCCCTTTTGAGTTTGTCAAGTGTGCTTTTAGCTATGTCAGTATTTGGGAAAGGGCTGTTCTTGTAGAAAATGTAGTCCCACACTTCTGGAGTCAGTTGTTCTGGTCTGAAATGTTTTTTTTAAATAGAATGGATGGATAAATTCAATACATTTGTGACAAATCATCTTAGGTTTATTTTTGTTACGTGTTCTTAATAAACGTTATGTTTGTAGAAAAACTGACTTATGTTATTTACACTTGATGATTAAGACATTCATAAATATGAAAATATTCAATTTTTAAATGTTATCTTTTTGAAAAGAAAGTCTTGAAATATTTACAATATTGTAATTGAAATCTTTCTGATATTTAACAAAACTTGTCACATTGCAACTAAAAATCAATGTGGAATTATTATCATAAAATATTTTCTTGAAATTACAGTGCGTGTATCTTAAAGCAATGGGATAAGTAGCTTTTAGTCATTTACTAAGATGACCGGTTGAATGACCATTCACTGATCTTGAAGCATTGAAAGCTAATATAAAAGGGAAAGAGAACACATTTTTTTTTTTACATCGATTAATTGTATCATTGAGCCAGCTTAAGTTTAGTTAGGCCGGGATTGAACTAATAAGAAAATTGGTAGTTGAATTTGGCATGCCAAATAGAATAAGGATTATTTATAAAAATACTGATATTCTTCAATGTGACCATCTTTTCACTTGAGTTGTTTCATCTTATCACTTTTAGCTAAAATTGCTGAGAAGAAATTTTTTCTAACACAAGTGGATGCCTGAATTTATAGTTTATGGTTGCATCCTCTGGTTTTACAACAGATATATTAAGTAAGCATTTTCTCATCAGGTCATTTTGAGCAATGAATATCAGTATCCACACTATGTATTTTGTCCTACATTCTATGGCCTTCAAATAGTTCAGCACATTTTCTTCTGTAATCAAGGCTCTCTATTTTAAGTTGTTTTAATCTTTCAGTGTAAGATATATCTATCAGCTTCAAAGGTGAAAAAAATTAAACAAATCCCAAACAAATTCATTTCAGAACAGAGCAAAACAAACAAAAATCTGTATAATTACTTGATATTTGCTGGTCCCATCTTGCTTCCATCAACCACTCCCCCTTGTAGAAGGTGAGCGACAGTGTAGAATGACATGTAAATTGTTGAGTCAGATAAAGATTCAATCAAGTATTGTTCATCCCAAGGTAATTTGGTTCCTGGAGGAATAAAGCAAATTTTACATAGAATAAAAATTGTTGCATGATTTTCTAAGTAATAAATTAAAATTTAAAAAAAAACAAAAAAAAAAAACAAACAAAAAAAATCAAACAAACATTTTTGAACTAGAGAAACAGGCATAAAAGTAATCATTTTTGGTAAAAAAAAGAAAAAAGAAAGAAAAATCTACTGAAATTATGAACTGCTAAACAACATCTTTCATTATTACGAATTTTGACTAGTTTTAACCTTGTAGGATTTCAGTCTGAATCAAAGTTGTGATAAAAGGCGACTGAAAATCAGGATGAAGGTAAAAACAAGTCAATATTAATAATAATGCTGCAATACATTTTAGAATAAAATTTCAGATATTGTTGTATCAAAGACTGCAAGGTCTCAATTGTAAACATCAGCAGTGTGGAATATTGGCTGTGAGGAGTCGAGTTTAAGCTGTAAAAACAGCTTCCATTTGACAATTAAGTTCCCATGGCTGAATGGTTAAAAGCGGTCAGATGTACACTGGACCCCTCTGGCAAGAGGGGTGTGAGTTCGATTCTCACTGTAGGTTTGCTCTTTTACGCTGTTTAATCATTGTTGTAGGATTACGATCTGATTAAATATTGTGATAAAAGTCATCTGAAAGTTGGGATGAAGGTAAAAACTAGTCAAAATTAATAAAAATGTTGCAATATTTCATGCAAGAATCAAATTTAAAATATCATTACATTTTTCATTTTAAGCAATTAGTGGTCCACAGGGAAATAGCACAATCCAAGACCTGTCCCTCCCTCACATTACAATCTGGAGTGGCACACACCACCATAATTATAAGCTTAGTATATAATTCATTATTTAAACAAACACAGATCTTCTGCTTTAGCTGGGACCAGAAATTGTTGGCTGCAACATAAGTTATCACTGTAAAGGGAAGTAAGTCATATATACTAACCAGCTTTTTTTTATTCGGATGAACACTGATTTTTTAGGTATATGTGAGTATATAAGAAAAAAAAAACAAACATTTGAGTATGATTTTTAGAACCTTTTGCTTATCAAATGCAGCCATTTGGATAAAAGTAATTTTTTTGTTTCAGTTGATCTTATAAATATTTCTTTTAAAAATAAGGGTAATTCAGTTTTTCAGCTTATTGTCACTTAGCATGTTTCATCGTAAAACATTTATGCAGTGTAATTTGTGTTTCTCATTCACCCTTAATAAAATAAGAAAAAAGGATTTTCAGATTTATTTACAACCAGTAATTAATAATTTGAAAGAAAAATGCACAGACAGAATATAAGCTTTTCTAGCTCACAGTAATTAATGAAGATCTTACAGTGAGAAGTGTTTTGCAGAGTTGATACGGTAAGATGATTTGAGCAAGCAGTATATATGACCTGGCTCTGGAAACAGAGGTTAGACTATTGAAATTGGACCTGTACAGGTCTTCAGATTCATTCTCAGTATATATGCACTAGCTGTCAACCTCAAAAAAACAAATTCTCCACAGTAATTAGCAAGAGAGTTAAGCCAGGATGTATTTGTATATTTTTATACTTGAATGATTCTCATCCAAATTTTCTGATGCAATGAATACTTACTAAAATAGTTATTGTTGATTACAAACAGACTAAAAGTACCGAGATTCGAGATAAGTCACTCTAAGAGTTCGGATTATTGAACAACTGTAGCCACCAAAGATGGTGAAGGGTTCTGTCCTTTTTTTTTTTTTTTAACATGTATGTTTGCGTGTGTGTCTTCCAGTGCTTCTGGCCATACTGTATTATCTACAGACTTGACAATTGGCATCAGTACTCCACTACACCTATTCTGAAAACATTTTTTTGATTTTCAGAAAAAAGCTTTTTTGACCTTTTATGGCCATATTCTGACAAATTTATTAATTCTCCAGATTCTAGATGTTTCTTTACTCTGTTTTAGATGTTTTCCAGTGATGTCATAAGTAAAATTTATTCTGACCATAATTATTCAATGGAATTTTTTTTTGCAGGACTTCAAATTTCGATGCTATGGTAGTTTAATTATTGCCTGTGATGACAAGTTCTTATTTTGTTGTAGGGCCACCAATACAATAAAATAGATGAAAAGTAGAGAAAGAAAAACCAGTGGCAAATATACTAATCATACCAATCTACTAGGACACCGTTCTATTTTTCTGGGGGGTAGGGTCACCAATACTATAAAACAGATGAAGGGAGAAGTAAAAATCCAGAAAATATACTAGGACACTGACAATTCCAAACATTAGCAATATATATATATATATATATATATATATATATATTAGTTGCTCTTCAATCCTTTTCTTGTTAAGCGAAGACATCCATACTGAGCAGACTCATTACATAACTTTTTGTAATTTTCTCACCTTCCAGCATCTACCTATTACTTGAATTTTTTTTATCCCACAGAGAGTATATAGGTATTTACCCAGTTCCTTCATGAGAGCTAGATGTGACACAAGGTCAGTTTAATGTGGGGTCCACCATTTGGGCAGTACCAAACAATACTCTAGTCCCTGCAACTATTGTCACGAAAGCATCAAGGTGAGCCCAACTCTCCCCTTTGAGTGCAATAGGGAGGTACTACCCCATAGATTCTTGATACCCAATACCGAGCAAAGTGATTTTCTTTTGATGCCACAGGACCAATCTTAGGCCTTGGCACAAAGCAATAACAAGCCTCAGTAAATCCTTATTGGCTACATTAAAGCACCTTCATAAAGATAGGGTCAAAGTAAGGGGGTAGCAAGATCCATTCCAAATGTGTTCTGCCATAACGGACTTTTCTCTATTTCACCTTTTAATATAGTTTTCCTGTACTCAAGTCTGACTTTTGAGGGTCAGCTGGTTTTCTTTCTTACATTCTTATCTTTATTTTTTGTACATGTATAGAATGTTTCAAATACCTCCCACTTTTCCAAAGTTCTCTTTTTGTCATTTATTTGCATTTACAAAAAAATGATGAAAAGTGAAAACAGCGTTAAGTTTCTTTTGTAGTGAGCAGTGTTAGAGACCGCATACATTTTTTTCCTCTCTCTCCTACACCCCAATTTCCTGTACGCCTCCAACAACTCGGCTTAACATACCATAATCACCATTTTTTGGTCTACGAACACTCAGAAAATTTTCCAATATAAATTAATGGTAATTACTTCTTCACTTTATGCTATTTCTGCTTACGAAATTTTTTTTTTGATAGGAACACTCAACTTTCAGATAGAAAGAGAAGCCTGCGTCTGTGTAATCTTTTGTCATTGACTCCTTTTGCAAGGAACCGACTTTAATAAGAAGGTGGGAAAGAATGGTTATGCTACTGAAAATCACCGATGTAGTAATGCATATAAATCATTTGTAATTGTTTGGCAGCTCTTCTTACAGATGAAAAGTTTACCGTAGTTATTAGTGTCACCAAGGTTCGTTGTATTCTTTGTTCCAGATCTTATATGGGACAAATAGTTGCTCCTTTGCAGAGTACTGCCTATATGATCAAACCTTTCAATATTTGGATTTGTGCTTGATGATCTTTGCCTGATATTGGAGAAAAACGATCTCTTCCATAACACAGAAGAAGTGGATTGAACCAAAAACAGGTATAACCCTTTGTAAACCATGTTCAGTTATTATAACAAAGACATCTATTAAAAAAAATATGACAAACAGTATTGAATCAAGTTCATGTGATTCAGCAGGACTTTTGTATCATTTAGAAGCCGTATCCCAAAATCTGGTATGCCAGGCACTAGAGGGAAAAAGGATAACAATACCACTTCTGGGAAGGAGGGATATGGTTCTAATAATAGATAGGAAACATCACAGGAGGGTAAGAAGATTGACAGATACTGCATATATAAGCCTAGCAACTAAATTACTCAGTCAAGTCAGTGTGTTTCTATAGCAAGAAAAGGATTGGCATAAACATGTGTATAAAATAAAGTATTGCCTGTGTCACACAAGGTATTGTAAAGATTGTTATAATGGGATGGTCAGATAGGTATATCAGAAACTGTTAACATAGGTGTCTTCAGTTTCTAAGTTGGTCTGTCTGGTTGGATAAGTATGTCTGTTTGTCACATCAATGGAGTTGGAAGGCTAAAGCTTTCAACATTTACTCATTATAATGTCTACAAAAACTTGAAGAAATTTTTTCCAAAAAATAGCTTTTAGTAGGGGTGGTTTCAATTTAAAAATCAAGTTTATGCTAAATTGAACCCTGTTTTATGACCAGCTGGGTTATGCTTGTTTTTTTTTTTAAATTCAGCATTTTTAGTATCCAACGAGAAGGAGAGAAGTAAATTACTCATCGATCATTTTCCAATTTTTAATTGATCCCTTCCATGCTGCCAAAAGATGTTGGTCATGTAACAGTTTGCATTAACTGACTAACCAGAACTGTTTACCACTAGTTTTTTCTTGTTTTGCAGTATCAGAGACACTAATTGAAAAAAAAAGAGAGCTTCCTTCAATATTAATAGTATGCCTGAGGAAGGCCAAAGAATGGAACAGCTGAAAAGTGGTGGTAACAACGAAAAGAAAGATTTCAATAATCTGAACAACTCTTTTTAAAATGAACATAATATCTTATTACACATGTAAATTTTCAAGGCTCCAAGACAAAAAATGGACCAAGAGCATTGAAATAAACATGTATGGACAGTTGAGTGAAGAATAACTAGCTATCATGTATTTTGTTGTTTGGTTGGGTCAATGATTGTGGCTACGGTGATCTAATAACGACTGCTGGTAGAATGAGTAAGATGTGGAATGACTTTCATTTTTACTTGGTATAAGTAATAGCTACTGATGAATGGAGCAATTAAAAATCATGTGTTCTTGCTCAGGGAAAAGGCTGTCATCTTTTCACATGAATCAGAGATGGAAAAAAGGGTACAATAAAAACAGTAGTAGACATATGACTTTGGTATAGGTTGTATTTGTTGCCATTTGATGAAATAAACCTTGTTATATATGTCAAGTACCATTGAAAAAGGCATCATTTGGCATTTTTGCTCTAGCAGATTACACGAGACATTTTTTATTTTTATTCGGCGTACACATTTACTTCAGAATATCAAATTCATGAATGTAATACCTTTACTTTCAAAATTAGATAGAGGGATTACAATTATTATACTAAATCATACTTATTGTGAAGTCAAAACAATAGTGATTTTACAATATGGATTAAACTGACTTTCTGAGAGGAATCATACAATATTTTAGATAAATGCCTAGATTGACCAGGGGCCACAAAATATGTTGCTAGGTACTAAATCTGGTCTGTGGGCTGAGAGTTGACCATATGTGATTCAAGGGAAGAGATAAAGGTTAAATTTTATTCATTTGTCCTTGTTTCACATTCTGATTCAAAATGGTAGAGAAGAAATGGAACTAAAGAAAATAGCAGGCAAATCTCAATACAAAAGTCTACACCATCCAGCAAAAACGTTACTTGCTTCTTGGTCTTTATTCCACACAACACCAATTATATTTTCATGATATAAGCCTATCATTTCACACAGAAAATGATTTTTATTTGTGCTATTAGACAGTGGAGATTTTTCAGAGTTATATTTTTATAGTTTGCATTTACATGAGAGTGAGGTGAATAAGGGGAGAGGAAAGAAAGGCTTATGGGAGGGAGTAACTCTCCTCTACCTGCCACTTCTGTTTTCAAATGAGATAATGATATTTGCATTGAATTTCAGCCTTAGAAAAATCAACATTGAGTTTTAGTATTGCATTATAAAAAAGACATTCAAGTTACAGAGTTCATACAAAGACAGTTGTGTAATTGATATAAAGGGAGCAAAGTGAGAATAAAGTCAAAAAACAGTACAGACTACGTCTTTGCCATAAACCCTTTTTACTTTCTCTCTCATGTGCAAACTTTCATAGGGGGAAAAAAACATAACTACTATTTTGGCAAGGAATGATATTTTTAGTTTGAATAGTGACAATATGAAATGTAACTTACCCAGGCCATAAGAACGAGAACATGCATGTTCTTTGAGCCAATTTAGAGTGGCAAGGAAATTTTGCCTTACTTCATTGTGGAAAGTCTCAACCTGTCCCAAGGCTTTTTCAGTGATATCTCTCCAATGTGGCTCACCATAATCCAAATACCTGAGAAAAAAAAAAGAAAAAAAAAAAGGATTTATTATGACAGATGTAAATGATTTCTGTAACAACAAAAAAGTAACATAAAAACACACAAAAAAACCCCCAGATAAACAAATCTGGTTAATTACTCAATAAATACTGTCATGTGACCAATGACTTTTGGTAACATGGTTTGTTGGGGATAATCAAAAAAAAAAATTGGAAAAAGATGTTTATTGAACAAGTTGTTACTTTAGCTTTTTGTAGTATCATTAAAAAGTTTTTAAAATACCCCAAAGCAAACGAAAATGCTGTCGGACATAAACTAAGGGACCAATTTAGCATAAACTTGCACCATAAATTGAATCCATCGCCCAAACCAGAGAATGGGAGGATTTTTTTAAAAAGTGTTTTTCTGGACGTAATAAGTAAATGTTCCAATTTTCAGCCCTTTAGCTCGCATACACGTGGCTGATGTGTGCGGTAGATACATGGCCAGATGCCCAACTTGAAAACTGGGGCAATCTATGTTGACAGTTTTGGTTGACAGTTTCCAGAGGGGGGGGGGGAGAAAATTTAAAAATTATGAAAAGAGGAGAGAAGAAAGTTGCAGACTGAAATGTCTGTCATACTGATAGTATCAGTAGCAGCCATTAAGCCCTCTCCCTTCCTACCCCCTCACCAAACTACCTTTCTTTTTCTCCCCTTTCCCTTCCTACAGTGCCTCACACTTATAGTATCAATAGCAGCCATCAGTCAAGCCTGTTTTTGTACACTTACAATAACTGTAAGCAAAGTGATGAGTAATAAACTAGTAACAAAAATAAAAACAACATTGAAACCAGCGGAGTAAGTAAAAAAAAATCAACTTTTCAAATTTGTAATTTAGGTAGTTTTTCAAATTTAGTCTGTCACTTAGAAATGACAATACTGTGATAGGCTCATATGATTTATAACGACAAACATAAATGATTTCTGAGACCAAAGCAAAAACAAAACACACGTGAAAAAGAAAAAAAAAGAAAGAAAAAAAAAAGAAAAAAGAAAAATCATTACTGACCATTGGTCACACAAAGCAACCACACATTCATCTCCAGAACGGGAGATCACTTTCTTTTCAGGTTCTTTATACAGTACAGCTTCTTTCTGAAACGACAATAAATGTTCAGAATTTTTAAAATATGTCCAAGCAATGATATTAACTTGAATTTTGTCCCATTAGATGAAGTATTGTCAACCATATATTTTTTACTGTACAAGTGTTTCTTTCATCTTAATTTCAGTTGCTTTTCATTGCAACTACTCAGATCATCAGTCCACAGCAGAGAGTAAACAGTGCAGATCAGAAATAAAGAATTAGCTCAAAGAGAGACTCAAACTCATATCCTTTTTGCCTTGAGTAATCTTGCTTTCTGTACCAGTCATTCTGCTGCTACAGCTATGAGAACCCTACAGCCAGTAAAAGATTAAATCTAACCCATAAACATACTCACTATCTTGCTGATCATTTGTCGTCGCAAAATTTTTTTAATATTTTCATTTTTATGTACACTATTAGTATTAATAGTAGTAATACCTTCTTGATTTCTTTCAAATAGATGAATGAAATATCTAATAACTAGCATTCCAAGGGAAATTATGAATCACATTGAAATGAGTGGAGTAAGTGAAAAAATTAGTATAAACTAAGGGACCTATTTGGTATAAACTCACATTGAAAATTGAACCCTTAATAAAACCATTTGGAAAGGGAATTTAAATAAAACATCTTCTCTACTTATTAGTGGAGAGTGTGTGCAAAATTTCTAGTTTCTACTACGAATGGTTAGGGCTGGATGAAGTCCAGATATATAGATACATATAAATGTCAGAATGCATGAATAACCTAGAACCCAAATATATGTATATATATGTGTGTGCGATGAGATTCCTTCATCCATAGTTGAATGCCCAAAAAGAATTTTGATCCCTCAAAAAGTATGAAGTTCAAGACAAAAATACATGAATAGACTGAGACAAAAAAGATATGACCAGATAGAGAGGAAGGTATGGAGAGTTAGAAGCATACCAATTTATACGATTACAATAAAAATATTTTAATCTACAAACCTTCTTTATCATGAGATCTTGGATAACTTTTTTAATATCTTGCACTCTTTGTCCACTGTATTCACCAACCTTCAAAACCTGAAAAAAACATTTTTAAGAAAAAAAAATTAAATAATGAAGAAAACAATCAATATTAAAGTATACTTCATTTTGGCCTTCACCTTAGTGGGATGTTAATTTACATACAACTGTATGGCTATGTATATACAGTCTATTTATAAATATTCATTTTATCAAGAGATAACCAGATTTTCAAAAAACAATTTGGAAAAAGAAAGAATAATTTATAAATATCCCCATCTTGCATTATTTGAACTATATTTTTTATTATACGTTTTTTTCATAAGAGAAAAATCCAATAACTGCATCCATCAGACTATTTTCAAATGAAACATAATGGAATCTGTGAAAAATGAGCAAATCAATCTTTGATTTATAAGTAGGAACATGGAAATATCAATAAAATCAAGGAAACTTGATTGTTTCTTCCTCAAATTAATGACAAGATGTTTTTCAGAAATACTTTCATCCTTTCTAGATGTAGGTAATGTTATGAGAATGATGGCAATAAACATGGAAATATCAATAATCAAAGAAACTTGATCGTTTGTTAATCATATAGTGATTAACTACAAGGATGTTTTTCAGAGTTACTTTCATCCTTTCTGTATGTCATTAATGTTATGAAAATTATAGCAATAAACATGGAAATATTAACAGAATCAAGAAAACTTGATTTTTTATCAATCAAATATTGATTAGATAAAGTCTGATAACATGAACAATAAAAAGAAGAAAAGGACTGCTCACCCCTTCATAAAATCCTTTACGGTAAACAATTTCTTTTGCTTCTACTAACTTATCTTTGTCATTTTGACTATTAATTTTCAGTTGTTTGCAAACTGCCTCCACTGAGAAATTTTCATCTCCAGGGACGGTAATGATAGAGACCTGTAAATAAAATGGAAGAAGAAAATCAGTACTGATTTAGTTTCATTTGATATCTAGACTACTTTTTATGGGATGCACAGGAAGCAAATTGCCTACAAGCAATGATTTGTGTGATTTAACTGCAAAACCCCACAACAAATACTAAATATTATTACTCATTGAATCACTGTAGCCACAATCACTGACTTGACAAAGCAACAAAAAAAACATGGTGGCTAGGTTCTTCCCTTTTCTCTTCTTATCTGTGTCTGTGCTCCTGGTCACATTTTTTTGGCATAAAGCCTTGAAAATTTACATGCGGAGTCCAGTAGTCACTTTCAAAAAAATGGTTTTTCATTTTCTTGAAATTCATCTTTTTTCACTTGTTTTTAGGGGGTGCTTTATTTACAATAGGATCCTTTTATGAAATGGACACATTTTTGCAACTTTCACAACACAGCATTATTAAATTTAGGTATTTTTGGAAAAGCTTGGTTGGCAAGTGAGAGTGAGAGAGATAAAATTTTTAAAGATAAAAATGACATCTTATTTGCCCTACGGGTTATTTAACACCCGTTCCCATATTAAATTGATGATTCCAGTCGGTGTATGTTGGCACCTCACCAAAGCAATGTATTGCTCAATGTAATGTTGTATCACAATCCAAAGTGGGGTAGATGGTTTAGCAAATTCTAAGGTGACAGAGAGGTAAGCATACCGTGGGGGTATTATGACAAAAATGAAGTGTAACTAGGCTATGGTGATTCATTTTAAGGTAGAGTTGGCAATATGTTTTTTTATCTTATTTTTATTTTTCAGTCTTTGCTTAGTGTATGTAGCATTGGGGAGTTTTGAATGGAACATTGAATCAGAAAAGATTTTTTCTCTCGACAAAAAAGTGGCACAGGAAATACTTTGATGACTGAATAATGCTATGAATTCATATGAATGAAAAAAAAAAAAGAAAAAATTGCTTGAAACTTCCACAACTATCAGTACGAAAAAATGCATGAATTAAAGCAACAAAATAATTTACTAAAATCTGAATTGGTATCACTGTTCATTAGAATGATCCATAGACTCAAAACATTAAAAAGTTTTCAACTTACTGGTTCAAAATCAAAAACCATGTGGTCTTCAATTCCATACTTCTCTCTAAGTGGCTGAAAAAGAAAAAAAAAATCAATTACTAAAATCAGGTATAAAAAAGCAATTTTGTTAAAATAGAGAAAAATAAAGCACATAAAAGGGTAAATTTTCATTATTCAAAATCAACTTTTTTGTTCAAATTGTCAAGAAATTTAGAAAAACAACTCCAGTTAAAAGTATGTCATATCAAAAGAAACCTTTCAAGAATTTACTTTTATTTGGTCACATCTCTAGCATCTCGATGGTGTTTAGCAACTAAATACCATTTAAACCAATTTCCAAAATAAACAGAGTTTTTGGACATCTTTTGTGTCTTTTTGGCGTTAAAAAAAGATACAAAATAAATATAAAAATGTAGATCCTATAAAAACATTGGGAAATCAAATTCCTAGCCAACACACTCTAATCTCATACTGGAAAAAATTTACCAAGTATTTTTTAATGTAGAAAATGAACTGCTTAATGATTGAACTGTATAGTGTTCATAACAAAACCTTCAAACAGTCAAATAAAGAAACAGACTTACTTGTTTGTTCTTCAAATCTCTCAGGGCAACAAAATCATCTGGAGAGTCTGAAGGAACACTAGTAACAACACCAGTTCCTAAATTTAGAAGATGAATTTCATTAATTCAGTTTTTAAATAATCTCAAACAAGTCACTGTTAGCTTACAATTAATACATACATATACAAATTATTTTTCATAACACCTTGAAGTAATGGTGATATAATAATCTTATTTAAATCTAATGTAATCAAATTTGTGCAGATGTCAGTCATAGTCAGGGGGAAATAGGAGACATCAACTTTCAAGAAAGAAAGTGAGTGAAGCTATGTAAATGTCAGTAAAAAATTTATTTAAAGTTGTAAACAAGCAATGGCTTTAAAAAAAATTTAGAAGCTAGTCAAGTATACTCTAAGGTGTGCAATTAGGATGGAAGTATCCCTACAGTGGACTTGCATCCTGCCAAGGGGGTAGTAAAAAAAAACTTGTAGGAATAAAGTCCTGGTCTTGATCAAACTTGAGACTTGCTTGGATCTAACACATGCAACAGAAACCAGGACCTAACCACCATACTCCATTGGGAATTGTCTTTAAGTGAGTTATTGCTGTAATGTCTCCAAAGCTGGGAAATACATTATGTTAAAATTAATTGGCATAACAAGCAAAAAAGGTGAAAAGAGTCAATCAGCAACATTTTCATCTTTTATCACCATAGAGAAATCATCTGGAATTCTTGAAATATCATTCATTATGTGATATATTATACTGGCAGGAAGATTATTGGTTCTGACTACGATAGATTTTTATAGATTAAGATTGATTTTTCATGCAATTTCTTGAATTTGACTTTGAAATTTTTGACATTGTTTGTGCTTAAAGAAAAAAAAAGAGTGTCATGAGAACAGACCTTTATCTTCTTTGATTGTAAGCATTGGAAGAGTATAGATGACATCATAGCTGGTCAAAGGAGCTTTCAGTCTTGCACCCATAATGTCCTGGAAATAAAATGTATGAATCATGAAACAACTTTACAAATTTATAAAAATTTAATTAATAACTTTTTATTTACTCATAATAAGTGAGGTATTCATAAAACTATTTACTGACATGTTTCACTTGTTACAGCTCCTTCAAAATAATATGAAAATACAAAATGAAGCAGTGTTCAAAGCTTGAAAATACCTTTGTATTTTTTTACATCATGGAGTTGACATTAAGCATCAATATTTAGAATTTTTTTCTTAATTGCAAATATTATTTATCAATGTATATTCTTGTCACTTTTTATGACTTATGTATATGTAAAGATATTTTTTTTTAAATGATTCAATAACATTGACATAAGAACGATATTGTTGATTTCTCAAGATCATATTCAAAAATTTTTAAATTCCTGTTTGATATCATTATGAAAATACTGACCATGTTGAGTACGTAATAATATAATAATAATAATGATAATAATACATAATCATATAATAATAAGTAAGTAATCATTTAATAATAAAAAGTGAATTGTGAATTTCATGCAGTACCGATTTTTTCAAAACAAGGATTCTGTAATGAAATTAATGAGTACTAGTGAAGACCAAAAGAGTAAATTTTTGTGTAGTAAAAATTTGGGTCCTCCAAAGCAATTAAGTATCACAACAACAATTAAGATGAAGATAAACAGAAGCAGAAAATTAATAAATTTAAATCACATCAAAACGTCTTAGAAGTTATTGAATAGCTCATCTATCAAATCTTCAGTGAAGTTTTTTTTTTTTTTTATTAACCTATTTTCTATCACATCAGGAAGATTATAAATCACTGAAAAGATGTTGTATGTCTCGATATAATTTATCATTTGAACAGAAAAAAGCTACAAAAGAAAACAAATATAAATAAAAAACAAAACAAAAACGAATAACCGATATAACAGAATAAAATAGAGACAATGTCAGATAGGTATAGTAAAAAGTACATAAATAAATAAAATTAAATTGTAGAATACTGAACTTGTTTAATGCTTTTTAGACATCTGGAATTAAATATATTCTGAGATTTCTAGGACTATACAGGTCATAAAGATTGCTTCTAGCAGTTTGAAACATTTGATTTCAGGCATTAAGCACCATAATAGGTTAGTTTTGAAAGTAATGAAGAAAATATCAAGAACCATAAGTTCAATATTGCATCCACCATATGTGGTAGCTGGAGGTGGAATAAGAAGAAAAACAAGTAATCTTTTATTGTATCAATTGATTCTCATACTTGTAAAATACTACATTATGGAAATATTCTGAGAATTATTTTCAATAAAAATCATAATTTAGTTATTCGGGGCTTTTTTTAAAATATAAAAATGCGGACCTTGCACATTCTCCTCTGACATCATAGCAGCTGGTAAAGGGAGAAAAATGATCAGAATAGATGTTCTTTTAATGATGACACTTTTCTTCCTTCCTCATAACCAAAACAGGAGGACAGACCAACCAAAAAGCGTCTTATTGTGATGATGATGATGAAAAATTAAAATGTCTAACTTATTGAAAAATTCCATATCATCAAACTCATGAAAAAAATCTGACCTGCCCAACAAACTCCAAGAGAATTTCCACTTCTGCATTAGTATGCGTAATTCCTTGGTAGCTCATATTCCTGGCTGCACGATGGGTACAAATAAATACTTCTTTGTCAATTGTTTCAAAGGCAATGTATTTCATATCGGGACGGATCCAACAATTCGTTTGTCCATACATTGTTTCAGGACGCAAAGTGGCTGCCACCAAAAACACTTTTTTTCCACTCATGAAACTACAAAATAGAAAAAAAAAAAAAAAAAAAAAAAAGAAAAGAAAATTAATTCTAGTGTTAATATATATGACCAATCTCATTTTCAGGCATCAGGTAATAATTGGTTAAAATTCAAAAATACAGAACTGTCAGGACAATTCATCAACCCAGTAAAATGACAAAAGAAAGAAGAATCTGAATTGTAAGCAAAATCAGATTGCAGGAAATAATACAAAATTTTGGAGATGCTTCAACACATTTTGTTTAACCTTTGCACAATCAATTCTATCAACTATCAATATTAAATCTTAAGGATAAGCCTAATTCTATATTGAGCAAGCAGCATGTTGAATTACTGATTAAAAAAAGGATCATCTAGTGTCTATTCATATGTTGTGTGACATGTCTAACATTGGTTCTTCAATTCTTAATGATAGTTTTAATTCCTTTTGATTTGATTCAAACTTGATAATGACAATAGAGAAATGAGTGATAATAGTGATGAGATTTTTACTTGCTGCATAGATCAGGTGTGGCAAACCTTTTCAAGAATATGTACCTACATTGGTGATATTCCTCTGAAAATAAACTCACATGCCCATAGGAATTTTGGAACAGCAGATTATCATTTTTATTACAAAATATTTTATGGAGAAAGAGAAAAAAATGTCTGAAAGCATTGTTGGAGAATTTTGCTTAACAATCATCAATTTGACTGAAGTGATAGCCGATTTTAAAAGAAAAAGAAGAAAAAAAACCCTCACAAAATATGACATCTCCCACATGCCAATAAAATGGTTTTATTTGTCACCTTAGACAAGTATGACATAAGTTTGCCACCCCTAACCTGGATATTTTTCAACTTTCAAATAGCAAGCGAGGTTCAGTTGATTCTTATCTTGACAATTCTGTTTAAATCAAATTTGAGGAAAATTCAATATGTTTACATTTCAGGAAAAGACAACTCATTTGTAGCTCAAAGTTCTAGAATGAAATTTCATCATTTATCTTGTAGGCTAGATTAATCTTTTTTGGTTTTGAACAGTGTTTTAAATGTTCCATTCTCAAGTCTTCATGTACATTTGGTATCCAGCATAGTCATCTTTAGCAATTACATTTTAGTATCTTTTCTTGTTTTTCGTGAAACATTGCCATATATTTGAATTTTTAGATTATACTGAGTAGCCAAAAAGGTTGCTCTGTTTAAGTAGAAATGATTTTTTTTTACTTAAAAATAAGTGTTCTTAATGCTAGCTAGCAATGAAAACAAGCTTTTTAGGCTACCTGATGAATAGAAATAAATGGACAGGAAATTATTGATGAGCAGATTGTTGTGATTGTCTACAGAATCTAATGTAACAAGAAAAATAAATAAACTAAAAAAAAAAAAAAAAAAGAGATTTGTGAATACTTTCAAAAGTTATATTTCAGAGAAAAAAAAAAATATCAAGATTTCTTTACCTTAATTTGTTGGGAAATGGTTCCATTAGAGTCATTTTAATCAGAGTATATTCCTGTGGACCAACTCCCTAGAAAAATAAAACAGAATAAATGAACTTAAAGAAATGTATGAGTGTAAAACCATATCCAAGTTAGAATTAAAAAATGAAAATACCTCCTTTCTGGGATCCAGAGAAATTTATTTTGATAATCTCATTTATTTTGTTAATGGGCAACTTACTATCTATGTGTGCGTGTATGCATTAGTCTATCAATAAAAGAGTTGAGTGATTGTTAATGTGCACATGTAAACGCTAGAAGAGAATCTTAATCTCAATAACAGGGAATAAATAAAACATTCTAGGACCAAACGCAGATGAGAATTTCATACTGTGGACAACTGAATTTGTGTTGCCAAATTTGATCCTAATGAATTATAGAGTGATAAGTGTCTACAATCATACACTTATACAGGATAGGGTGGCCAGATATCTGGCTTTTAATGGGTCTAAAGTGAAGGGGAAATTATTACCTTGTAAGGGGTCAAAAGTGAGGAGGACTTTTTTCTCTCAGCAAAAGGACCAAAGAGAAATCTTTTGCTCCTTTAATATATATAGATATATATCTTTCTTATCTCAAGTATATAAGTAAGAGATGTCTGCGAATGTTTGTCATGCTTTGAGAAGTACCAAAATAATGGGTGAATCTCAATCAAATTTGGCATGTCTACTCAATGAATCTGCAGAATGTTTTAAAATAAAGATTTGAGAAAAATAGCTTTTGGGGGATTTTAAATTTGAGGTTCTATTTACAATGTAAGTACAATACCCAGGTGGGAACTTTCAGTCTATATACATATTTTCTCATCTTGAATATTCATATAAAAAATTCTACAATGGGTCGAAAGTGAAGGGAAACTACCTCCAAGTAAGGGCTCAAAAGTGAAGAGATACTTTTTCCAACCTGCAAAGGCTCAAAAGTGATGCTAGATTTTAAGAAAATTATATCAGATCTTCCTTATATACCTCATATATGAGGTGTCTGATTGTCTGTCACACAAGAAAAAAAATCTTAACATAGGTGCAGCTCAACTAAATTTGCCATACATACACAAAAGACATGGGGAAATTTTTGAAAAATATCTAAAGTTTTTTGGTTTTTTTTAGATAGTTATTGCTAATGAACAAAATTTTTTATCCCTCTAAAGAGGCAAAAATGAAGCCCTCTTTAAGTGGTTAAAAGAGAAATGGAGATCCCACCCCTCTTTCGAAGGGTCAAACATGAAGGGAAGTTTTTTTCCTCAACAAAATGTCAAAAGTGGAAGGAAACATTTTTAACATGACTGAAATTTTACACCTGAAATATTTTACCCAGGATAGACTGGTACTTCAGCTATCTTTTTATGAAAAAAATTCAAAGGTTTCAAAAGGTAAGTTCTATTTTCAGCGTAATCATAATGCAAAAAAGGAAATTTAACATTCCATCTAATATCAAAACCTTATTTCATGTTTATATATAAATTTCCGAAAGGTCTAAATTGAAAGGAACATCCCTCCCTTCAAGGGTGGAAAGTCAGAGGAAATTTTTTTCAACAGGAGGCTACTTTAAATAACCATTCAGCAACTGCAGCTCTACTGATATCATTCAAAAAATACAATCACAAAATGTTGAAGGGGGCCCCTGAAGATATCAAGCCTCCAGGGTCCCCTAATTTCTAGCCGCAGCCCTGAGGGGAAGGAAACTTTCATATATGTCTGGAAGGTTTAGACTTAAAAAAAATTTTTTTTTATTCCATTAATATTTTATCCAATAGACGGGTACTACAGGTAGTATAACTATATACAAGGTCTGCCAAGAAATATCCAGCCATTCTGATTATCTTGAGAACCAGTGGTGCAACCTTGATGTTACTTGGCGATCAATCAGAGAGGACTTTCCTGTGTATGTGTGTACAGACACTCTTACATTAAAATATTACTTATTTCCTAAATTGCTGGGACCAAGCTTGGACTTCCAAGTGTGCTTGTACCAAAGTTAGTATAGTACAACAAATATCTAAAAGCATTACTGTGTAGTACAGACTACTGCAAGTTACAATCACATTTGGTCAAAAAACATCAGTCAAGAATGTCAACATTGTAATATGAATATTCCAATTGAATTGTACTCAATGATTAGATTCATCATTTTTTTTGTAAATTTGAATGAATAAAAAGGTTTTATTGTAATTTTACTTTTTATTTTTCACACCATCTGTCACAGGAAGAATGAGTCATTTTTGAAAAATTCAAGTATTAAAAAAATACTTTTAGATGAAATATCATATTTCAGGACAATTTTTTTTATAACTAAAATAAGTAATGTCTATGAATTTTTACTTTGAAGCTGTTCCAAAAGTTATACCAAGTTTCTAAAAAGAGATGTTTTTGTAAATTTGAATGAATAAAACGATAATTTAATTTTAGCATTAATATCTCATTAACATGTTATTTGATTATACCTATTAATTAGACCTCATTCTTGTTTTAACCTGTCTGTTATCATTAAATAAAATTTTATTTAAAGGGATTTTATTATAAAATAAAATCCCTTTGAATAAAAAAAAATTAACATCTTTTGAGCAACTTTTTAAAGGGAGGAAAGTGTCCATTAAATCAATAAATTTTAATAAAATGAATAATCAAACCTCCCTAATTAAAAAAAAAACAAAAAAAAGAAAAAACCTGTCTATCAAGTATTTACATGGGGAAAGATCATAAACTCAATAAATTAAGGCTGAAAAAAAGTATAATTTTTAATCAAAAGGTATAATCAAATAACATATTCATCAGATATTAATGCAAAAATGAAATTAAAACCTTTTGATTCATTCAACTTTAAAAAAAAAAAATCCTACAATTTATGGTGAAGTGATAGTTGTGTCTCAATTAAAAATGATACTTTTTAGAGACTTGGACTGACTTAAGACCGCACAAAGTAAAAATTCAACAGATATCACTTATTCTAGTCTTAAAAAATCGTCCCAAAATGGTTCTCATTTCATTTAAATGTGTTACTTATTCAATTACTTGAATCAAATATTTGTACAAAGCCGGTTAAAATATTCATACATCGGTGTTGACATTCTGGACTGATGACTTTTTTATTATAACTTGCAGTAGTCTGTATTACACTGTTGTCATTTTGACTGATGCTTTTTGTTCTGATGCCTTTTGACCAGGATTTGATGTGCCACCAAAAAATTGTGACTGGGTATAAACTCAGGAGTAAATTTACATTGTAAAATGACCCCCGCCTCCATCTAAAAACTTATTTTGTTGGAGAAATTTCTAATACTAACTTTCTAAAACCCAGCTCCAGGGTCCCATTAATGCCAACAGAAAATTTGGTCACTGTAGCTGTGCCCGTCTCTGAGTTTTCACAAATATGGATGGACGGATAAAAATTAGATGAATAACAGTAAGATAGTCAATTTTTGCGTAAATGTAAATACAGCCAAACACAAAATAAGGTGCCAATTTAGCATAAATTTACATAGTAAACCAAAGTAATTACCAATTTTGGCTGGTATTTTCAAAGACTAACTTGCTGAAACCCTGCTCGAAGGTCCCTATTAGTAACCACAGAAAAAAGCTCTGGACTGACCATTCCTGAGTTTTGTGATGGCAGGCAGGCAGACAGATGGACGTTTAGGAAATTATAGTAAGATTAAGAAAGTTGATTTTTAATTCTATTTAACTTTCTTTTTCAGACTCTTTCAAAAAGATTTCAACCAAAATTCAACATGAAAGCAGAGAGCCTTGATATTGATTTGTTATACTTATCACAAGTACTTTGAACTTTTGTTTACTATTACAAAAAAATAAAATTAAAATTAAAAAATCACCAAGTGATATGCCAATAACTAAAAAAGGCAGCTGATAAATCAAAATTCCAAACATAAAACTGATTTTAACTGCAAAGATATAATAGTAGGGAATTACAATTTTTTTCAAGAAATTGGGTCATCATGACATATTTTCGAAAGATTAGAAAATACTATCATATACATATATCTCATTACAAAATGGCACAAGCAAAAAAGGACAAAATGGCACAAGCAAAAAAAGGACAAAATGGCACAAGCAAAAAAAGGACAAAATGGCACAAGCAACAAAAAAAGGACAAAATGGCACAAGCAACAAAAAAAGGACAAAATGGCACAAGCAACAAAAAAAGGACAAAATGGCACAAGCAAAAAAAGGACAAAATGGCACAAGCAACAAAAAAAAAGGACAAAATGGCACAAGCAAAAAAAAATAATAACAGGACAAAATGGCACAAGCAAAAAAAAAAATAATAACAGGACAAAATGGCACAAGCAAAAAAAAAATAACAGGACAAAATGGCACAAGCAAAAAAAAATAATAACAGCAAAAAATGCACACTGAATAAAAGCAGCAGTAATCTAAGAGAATAAATGAAAATAATGGTCTATTTGGAGAAGATATGTAAACTATACAAGTAATATTTATTCAGAATCTGGTCAAATAATTACTCATAAAATTGTAGGAAGGCACAATAAGAATACATTAAACATATTGTTGTTTTAATACTGTTTGTTAGGGTCTTTTTCTTCCAAATGAACAAACTATGCCAAATTGTTGTTTTAATGTCGTTTGTCAGGATTGTTTGTTTTTGAGGGTTACTTGAAATAAACCAAAGACACCAAACTGCTGCTTCCATTGGATGTGCCATCTTTTCCTAGTTTTTCACTGGTGCCATTTTTGGTCAGGATGAAAAAAAAACAAAAAACACAGCAAATAAAATCTCCATCCCTACCAGTGAAAAAACCCACATAGTAAGAGAAGAAAATAAAATAGAATTTGTTTTCAATGATTTACTCACAAATCCACTTTGATCACAACTTGCAGTTGTCCGTACCATGTTGATGGGTCACAATGTATTAGTCAAGAATGTCAACACTGTAGTACTAATATTTTGACTGATTGTGTACTAATGGAGTGATTAAATTTTGTATTTTGTAAATCTGAGTGAAAACTTCTATAGTGATTTTATTATAGGAGAATCTTCAACAACTAAAATAAGAAATATCTATCAATTTTTGCCCTTACATGGCTCCAAAAGTCACTCAAAGTCTCTAAAAAGTATAATTTTTAATGGAAATAAAAGACATTTTCATAAAATATTATTTATTTCATTTTAAAGCATTACTTTTTTTTATTATAAATTTTTAAAAAAATACACATTCTTCCTCAGACATATGGTACGAAATGGATGAAAATCATACTAAAAACCTTTATATTTTCAAATTTACCAAAAAACTCAAATTACTTATTCAATGCGAATTCATTTGAATAAAAGTATTACAGTGTTGACATTCTTGACTGATGCCTTTTGACTGATCAACATAGTAACTTACAGTTGTCTGTACGATTGTATTGAAGTCGGTTTGTAAGAGAATTATTGAAAACTTCAAACAAATTGTTCGGTGGGAGTTTTGTCCTAGGAGACGTATACAAGGACATGGGAAATATTAAAATCCAAAATCTTTCATGAGACATAGTGGAAAAGTATTAAATTGGAATAATAGACAAGTTGTCTGTCATTGTGCCTAAATGTAATCATTGCACTGTTATTCGAGACTCGAAATTTCAAAATGTCAGCAAATAAGCTCCCCCCCTTCCAAAAATACTAAATAGTTTATTTTGAGACCACCAATCATTTTAGCCTTGTCTTTGATCTCATGTTTTATAGGCAGACTCATAAAACTTTTGAAATCTTTGACACTATATTTTAAAATGTAACTAGAACCTTTAGAAGTTTTTTCTCAATGTTATTAGAGAGAGGAAAGCCCAAATTATTGTACAAAATTAAATTACAATGTAGAATTTAACTTTTTAATCGATAAATCAATCATTTGGATGTCATTTTGTTGACAGATTTTAGAAATATTTTAAATTGATTCTGTGATTAAAATATCAACTAAAAATAATTTCCACTTTTTTTCTTTTTAGGGAAAATAGACACAGAATATGAGTTAGCAAATAACAATAAAATTTTGCACAGAAGTGCAATATTTTCACTTTATTTTCAAGTTTTAAATTCTCAAATAATAATTTCTTTACGATTCCCAAAAGCTGCTTTTTTAAAAAGGGAAGCTGGATTAGTTTCACAATTAACTTAATTTTATATACGAGTAAAACTACAGCAATTATAAACTCATAAAATCATCAAATGAATTAAGGGGGTGAATTTTTCACAAAATTTTGAATGGAGGATTCTTTAGAGAAAAAAAAGAAAAAAATTATCCTTCATTATATAAGTATCGAAAATTTCATCAAAATCAAAATATTTGATCTTTTTAAAGAATTTGGAAATCTACATTTTGCCTGTGAAAAATTTTCAACTGCAAATCATTACATCAAATGTTTTCTTTACACAGCTACATCTTTGTTTTCAAAATACCTCCCACTCTATGTAGTGTACACAAGTAATTTCTATCAGATCTTTTTTTACAATTTTTCTTCTAACTAATGCCACAGAGATTCTGACAATTTGAGTGAATTTTATATGTGATGTCTCTTTTTCGTACGGTGTCTATCTTGGCTTATGTTTTAATCCTTAACATAATTGATGCAACTGAGCTTTACTCTAAATGACAATTTTTTCTGGTTACATTCACTTTGAGATAACTTTGAACATTGATGCATGAAAAGCACAAACAGCTGCATAAAAAATTCACCAAAATGCAGGAAATGAAGTGTTTGAAACTCCAGATCACTGGCAAAGTATCCCTTATTTTTCTATATTGAAGGTTGCAAAGCTACATCCAAGTTAAAGTTAAAAATACTCTCCAAAGACAATTCTATTTCTCCAATATTTCAATGCAAGTCAAGATATTAAGATATTTTACCTCGCCACTGCTTCTGTCATGATCCATGCATGGCTGGCCATCTTTAGGAGAAAAGATTGTGTACCTGAATCAAAGAAACAATGAAACATCATTATCAAACAAGAAGGTTTATGCAAAGAACTTTTGGGGTCATTTAATAAAGGTAAAAGGTGAGAAACATTAATAAGATCACAGAAGGTAGAGTGTACTGATATTGAAAATAAAGTCACAGGAACAAAAGGCAAAATGAACCGTTATGCTGAGCTACCTAAAAACTGTAACCAGAATTAAAGTCATAGGAAGAAAAGAAAAGTCGCAACAGTCATCGGAAAAGTCGCAACAGTCATCGGAAAAGTCGCAACAGTCATCGGAAAAGTCTTTTTAATAAAATGATATTTTGATTTAATTTATACTAATTGGAAAATCTAATTTTACTTTGTGTATGAATAAAGATTCTTTATTGATTTATGTACCATTTTTGCCAGATGTCAAAAAAAACCAAAAAAACTAAAAATGGTTTTTCCAGACATCAAGAGTAAATGTTTAAATTTTCAGCCCTCTAGCCCCATTGGTGCAGCTTACAAAAACCAGCCCGTCAGGCCAGCTGATTTTGGTTGACAGTTTCTTACTTGAAAGAAACTGAAATTTTGAGAATGAAACATATAATGGAAAACATTTTGAAATAGGTCAAACTGAACTAGAAGTGCAGACAATGAAATATTTATATATGATACAACGATAGAAAAATCAGTAAACCTAGCCTTATGTAAAGGAATCGAGGAAGAAAAATCACAGGATAAAAAGTCACAATATAGTATCAACATGCGGTGACTGGAACAGAAGTCACAAAGTAGCGTCACTCTGAGCTACCTGAGAAAATGTAACCTTTTCAGATAACTTTTAGTCCATGACTTTTCTTCCAGTTTTGTCACATGCCAGGCAAAACATGGTGATCCAGGGTTAGCCTAGTCATCAGAACCCTCCTTTCTACCTTGTTGATTAGTGTGATATGTCTAACATCAGCTAGGCTACAGGAGCTGCTGAGAGGGTTTAAAATTGGGCCTCAAACTACCTCAAGGTAGCTCCACTCTCTAGTTTGGAATCAGAGTTGCCTTTTTTAAAGACTGGTTTCCTTTCTAGGGCTAGAGAGGACAATCTTCCCATCTATTTTACCTATAGATGGGGGGGGGGTGGATTCAAGCTTTTCCCCAAGCACTTTAGTGCAAAGTGAATAAAAGCAGCTCTGACTGAAATGTGAATCCGGGTTGTTGATTCCATTGTTCAAGCTGTTACCGCCTATGCAAATCGAACCTGTTGACTATAATAAATAACAGCTAATATTTTCAAGTCAAGAGCTTCAGACTTCGACCAGACTTTATCTCCATTTCTTGGTGTCTATTATCAGATTTGAAAACAAATTACAACCAGTTTATATCCTGAAATGGCACAACAATGATTTTGATAGTACTGAACTCTACCTCAACATTTGGATGAGTTGACACGTACTTCTCCCACTATTCAAAACCCTTCATTGACCAGTCACCATGAAAAGCATCTCATTTGATTTATAACCATACAACAAGTATCTCTAATTGACATTATTAGAAACTATCAATCTGGGTTTCTTAAAATTTTTAAGAGGGTCTGGCTGTCAATATGTTGCAAGTATAGGCCATATGAATGGAGCTAAAAAGCTGAAAACCATTTAATCCTTATACCTGGAAAAACCTTTTTTTTTTTAAATTCACCCCAATAGTTGGGGGGGGGTCTATTCACTAAGTAAGTTTATGCTAAATTAGTTTTTTGTCTTGTGTTCATGCTTGTATTTTGAAAATTTGAACTTTTTAGGGATCCAACAAAAGGCAAGAGAAGAAACATTCCCCCAACAACCCCCTTTTCCAATTTTTAAAAAATTGATCACTCCTAAGAATGCATGCTGCCAAAAGACATTGGTCACATGATTGTTTCTATTGAGTAACTACCCAGACCCGTTTTCACTCCTCATTAAAATATCTTTCTATGAAAAGCACCTCACTCGGATTCTAAACATCTAAAAGGTTCTCTTGTGTCTAACTGAGGAGAGTTGCCCAGAACCGAGTGCACTGGAGTAGTGTGGTTTTGGCCCTATGCTCCACAAGGAGTTTATAGAAATAAACACAAAACAAAAACTTACTGATTGGTATCATTTTTACTCCTCATTAAATGATCTTTAAAAAACTTTCTGAGCATTCCAACAAACCTATGAATATTAGTTTTAATCAATTGATAAATAGTAATAGTTCCAATCCATTGTGATTGTTCTTCCAGAGTCAAATTCATAAGAACTTTCATTGTATCTAACACAGAAACTTCTATGGCTTTTCATCTTGTAAATTCTTTCACAAAATAAAATAGATAAATGAAGTGATAATAAATGATACATAGAAAAAATAAGTCTTTTATGAAAAAATCTTTTTTTAAAAATCACCTTTTTCCAAACTTGATTTTGCCAGCATCACGGAGCCTAAAGAATTGCCATCGGACAAACGAATCATAAAATGGGTTGGCATCAGTTGTGATAAATGATCGACGCCAATCAATCTAGATAAACCAGAAATTAACAATATTGATTAAAATACTCATAAATTAAATAAAATTCTAATATGTTACAATATTTTAGAAAATTTTATTTGAAAAAAAAAATTCAATTTACAAAGAATTTTCTAAATAGAATAAAAAGTTATTCTATCATCGAGATAATCTGTATCTTTAAAACAAACTAATAAAGTAATTTCTAATTCAACACGAATGTTGAAAATTAAATAAAAAAATTATTCTTATATATGCAATACCTCTAAATATTGTTGGAATTAAATTTTGCAAAATATTTTCTCAATATAGTTTGCTTAGTACAGATCTAAGAATGCTATGATAATGTTATTAGGAAAATTCCTCATCTGAGCAAATGCAAAAAAAAAACATTCATAAAAAAAACCATGAACTGTGATATATTTATGAAAATTTTAAAAACAATTTCATTCTTGAAACAGTATTTGATTAATGCATATTTGTATAGTGCACAGATGTTAACATATCTGTAAGATATCAGGGGTTGACCGTTTTGCTTTTTAATTATGAACCTCAGATTCTTCCCTAAAAGACTTCAGCGCAACTAATACAGATATTTTTCAGAACTTTCATGCTTCATTTAAAATTTTGATTATCCTATGAAAGTTGCTCTAAAGCACAAGTTGAGCTCAAATATCACAAGATTTCTTTCACAGAAGAAATGTGACATGAAGTAAGGTAAATCATCTGACTCTGAAGAGACATTCTCCATAAAATATGATGGCTTGTGATGAAGTTCCAGTTTCTGCTGTATGTGTCAGCTCAGAGATTCTTGCAAATCTCAAGTCTGGTTGAGACCAGGACTTTATTCCTACAAGTTTTTATGACTGTCACCTTGACAGGATGCAAGTCTACTGAAGGGATACATCTACCCTAACCATACAGCTTAGAGTGTACTCAATTAGAGGCTAGGTGCAAATGAGATGTCTCCACACTCTTTGCTCATACCAGGAATTGAACCTGGGAGTGTGTGAGGCAAATGTTCAAACCATTACACTATCCGTCATTTAAAATTGATGCATTATGTATCGTAATGATCTTAATCATTTCTTCATTTTTTTCTATTAATTATAAAATATTTTTCATCGTGATATTTAAAACCATATCATTATGATATTTTTATCTTTTTGAAAAATATTATGTTGGCGAAATAGATTTATGATAATGATTAAAACACTTTCCACATGCTCTACAAATCATATGACCAAGAAATAACAATGACACAAATCTGGTGTTTTTAGCACAAATGGTAAATATAGCATAAATATATGAATGTATAAAGTCTGCAATAATGATGCATCACAAAATTTTAATGTAAATATTTAAAGATATCAAGTTTTAAAGCCAAATAATTGTTCTTTGGTACTCACTTTTACACCCATTTTCTTTAAGTCGTCAATGGTATGAGGTGGAAAGTAACTCAACCAGTATAAAGGATCTGCAAATTTTGCAATTTCTTCATCTTCCAGACCCAGGGAAGCCATGATCTGCCACTGGTATTTCAAACCTCCTGTTTTTGCAACGGCTTTGCTCTGATGAAATAATAATTTGAAAATCAAGGTGAAATGAGCTTGTTAAAAAAAAAAAAATTCATATGAGAGAGAGAGAGAGAGAGAGAGAGAGAGAGAGAGAGAGAGAGAGAGAGTGTGTAAGAGAGAATTGCTCAACCCCACTGCAATATCATACCAACTTTCAACTGGTATAGAACTCCTAAGCACAAAATGTTGACAATGAGTGAAAGGTGTAAAGCACAAATCAAGCTTCATAATAACAAGGTTTCTATCACAGGGGACACATAAAATTATCTTAATTTACTGCTATAGCCTGAATGATGATGTAGTTACAAGAGTGGTTTGTCTGAGAGTTCAATCACCCACTCTCCTCTACCACGTATCACAGTGAAAAGAATTTTTGTCAAGATATCAGCAGATGGGACAGAATGCAAATGGGCATTCATACCTTTCCCAAGAGCATAAGTGCACAGTGAACACAAGCAGCCTTAGCTGGAATTCAAACTGTTAGTCAATTCCATCTGTTAAGCTGATAACTGCAACAGCACTAAATACCTCAATCCATAGACACATTCTACAGATAAAATGCTTAGATTTAGTCTAGAAAACAAATGGTTAGGGAGATACTGTCTAAAGTTTTGAGTAGGGTCAGTAACAAGAGTTTTTCAAACAATTAAACTCCTTAGGTTGTTAAAACAACATTTTGGCTGATCCATTCTATGGCCTCCTTCAGGTATACTCTCCAAAAGTAATGGTGGTAAAGAGAAAATTTTGTAAGACAGAAAGGTGTGGAATTCAACTTGATGTGGCTTCTGCTACTCAACACGGACAAAGTATGGAAAGTCTGGCTTAACTATGACAGGTAAGGAAAACACCTGAATTCTACATTATAAGTGTTACTTCCATTGGATAGAAATTTTTCTGTTAACCACCATTAGACAGCATACCTGAAGAAGGCTGTAAAAGGTATTGGTCAAAACGTAAAAATTCTTTTAGACAATTAAATGATTATTTAAGCCTTCATAGTCTTTAAAAAATAGTTTTTGAACTTCGCTCAGAAAAACAAACTGAAATTTCCTCTTTTGCTCTGTATGATATGCTACAGTTTTCATTTTATGTACCATGATTTACATAAACTAGTCCATAACCTGTCGATTTACTGACAGTTATCATAAGTGTACAATAGGTTTGGCTGATGACAGCTACTGATACTATACGTGGGACAGACAAGATAGGAAGGAAGAGGCAAGGAAAGACAGATAGTTTAATAAGAGGGTAAGAAGGGAGAGAGCAGAAAAGAAATTTAGTCTAACAAGTGAGTAGGAAGGTAGAGGAAAGAAAAGATTAGGTAGTTTAATAAGAAGGTAAGAAGCCAGAAGGGCCGATAGCATCTACTGACACGATAGACATGGCTTTCATTATATATGATGATGATGATTATGTATCAGTATAATAGAACAAACCTTTTTGCCTTTAGTTTTATCGACAGCTGCTGGGTTGATGTCTTCAGGTACCTGTTGAACGATAGTTTCATCTTCAACAGGAAACACTGGTGGCATGCCATAAACTTCTATTTCCCTCTTCAACTTATCAGCACAAGCCTAGAAAAGAATAAGAGATAAAAAAATTAAGCTTGGAAATATCTTGAATAGTGAGAGTTTTGATGTAGAGTATTTAAGGTATTGCAGAACAAATTAATATAGCTAAGTCCACAGTAGACCCACCATAACATAGATGTCAGGGTTCATAATTTTCTACCACATTATAAAGGAGTCAGCATTACCAGTGTGATTCATTCAGAAATGAAAAGAAAATGGGGGTGGGGGGTTAGAGTGAGGCTAGTCCGGCAGGTTACATTTCTACAAAACTTAGATACATATGTAGAGAATTTCTAGAGTAAAAGTTTGACAAAACATTAGTAATCTTTTTAGCAAAAGATGGAAGGGAAAGGGGCAATGAGTTTTGTTCCTTGACTACTGATATGTTTTTTCTAATTTATTTCCTTTTTACAATTGGTGTAACCTGATTCAGTAAGGTCTTTCTATTTTTGTATTCAGCAACTAGTTTGAAAGACAAATTCAGCATTTTGAAATTGGAGTCCATGCTCAAATCATGTTATAACTGGTCTACACTGTATAAACTGTAAAAAAGACCACATCAAACTATAAAACCTTGAACAGAGTGATTTTGAACAGTACAGAAAATTTTGGAACAAATTAACAGCACTAATCAAGATACACCTGTACAAGTCTACATAAATTGAAGGTTGAACTGTTGGAGAAGAAGGAAAAGGAAAAACAACAAGGAAGTTGTAAGACAGGTATGGAATTGCTTTTTCAATTAGAAGAATCAAAGGAATATTGATGATGGAATGGTGTGTCAAAGTAGTATTCACACTGAATAGAATAATAAATAAGACTTTCTGGTACATTGATTCTTATACATTGGTCATGCAATTGCAATCAATTTTCATTCATTTTTTAATCAAATATTGAATTCTTTTTTGATTTAAAGAATTAATAAAATTTGTAGGCAAAGAAAAGTGCTATACCCTTGTCTTTGTCCAATGGTGATATGCAATACTAAATGTCTAAAAACAGACCAGAAAGGATATGGGTGATCTGTAAAACCTGGTCAATAAGATAGTCTTTTGGAAAATACTAAAAAGACCAATAAACATTATGACAGTTTATTTTATTGGAAAAGAAATATATCTATCTGAATTATAGCAGATTAGAGGTTAGTGGAGATTGCAAAATAAAACAAAAGTATAGATAGAATGAAGTATAAAAAAATATTTCTTACCTTGATAGGCATTCCAGTGCAATGCAAGCCAAATGGAAAGAGACAGTGTTTGCCTTTCAATCTCCAGAATCCAACTGCAAACTAATAAAAATATAACTTTAGAAAATGGATGCTTTGAAAAATAATGGAGAAATTAATATCTTTGCCTGATAGACATATATTAATTCTAATGTTATTGGTTTCTAAATAAATACAAAATAAAGAAATATATTGTCTCTGTTTTACAATGAAAATATATCGAGTTTTGTTTATTTGACAGATTTTATCACATTTGAGAAAATGTAAATGAGTTTATGGATTTTAAATAAATGGTTTGCTCTGGAACCGAGACATAATTTACATAACTGAAGAAATAATGAGAGGAATAATGAGGTAATGATCACATACAAGAAATAATGAAATGGAAGAGAAATACTGAGAAGATTTAAAGTTCTGTTAATTGTTATATCGGAAAAAAATCTAAAAAGAGACTAAGAACAAAATAAATGGGCAATTATAGTAACAAACATGCCTGATTGCCATAGGGACAAACTCCACTTTTACTTCCATTCCAACTGAAGACAACAACAAATCATACTGTATATACAATAAATGAATTGATAAATATATATGACTAGTCAGTTTGGCTCAGATTATCAGAGAGCCACCAAGCAATCAGCTGCTTGTGATTTTAAATTGTAGAAGGAAAATTTTAATTTTACATGTGAGTTTGGTTCAATGAGACGGGATAGATAAACAGTGTAGAGTTTACTCCCCTTAATTTGGTGAGGATTGTTCTTGTTACAAGGGAAAACAAAATCTAATTGAAGTGAACGATCATCATTCTTTTTTATGGTGTTGAATACTATTACAGGTAAGAGTAGGATGGAATATCCCTAGGTCAGCCCCCCCCACCTCCATCAAAGTGTTATTAGACAATCCAGTAGAAGAATCTGTAGTCCAAGTGAATGTATAATAATGAGAGTCACCGGCAGAGGCTGAAATTCTTCCTTCTTGCTTTTGATGAATTCAAGACTTAAATATACTTCCAACTGATATCATATTATGACAACGAAACCTTTGCAAAATAGCAGGTGGGCAAATTATACAATTTTTTAATAACCTTCAGCAACTGAGCTTGTCCCAAGAAAAGTTATAGCTTCTCTGGCACTCTCAAGTCCCCTTCCCAGTACCCTGACTCTCCAGTGATTTTGAACACATCTTAATGCAGGGTTACCAGATTTGGTCAGAAGGAGCGATAATCTAAGCTTTAAATCAGAAACTTACCCAACACAGGCATTGGAACAAGGTTGATATAGAAATCGAGTGAGTCTGGAGGCAGATGTTTTATATCAGTCCTTATATTAAAATGGACCCGTCATCAGACAAGCCAAATTCAATGCTATTCAAATGCCTGTGTTGGGTAAGTCTACAAAATAAAGGTTCGATTATCTCCCCTTCACAATAAATCTGATAATCTTGTCTCAATGGTAGAGAAGACAGATGTAGGTAGTGAAAACATAATATACTAACCATAATTACAAGGCAAAGCAAAAATATCTGAACAGCTGCCTATTTCCATCAAGTGAGTTTTGAACCACAAAATAAAAGGAAAATTATTCTGCTGAAGAAAGTTAAAACGTGTCCTATTTTACAGTTGTCAGTCAAGCAAAACTGACAACATAGATTTCTATAGTTTTCAAGCTGGTTTGGCTGTCTGTTTGTGTATCATGCATACAGCCTGTAACAATGGAGTTAGACAGCTAAAAATTTGAGCATGTACTCTTTATATCCAGTGAATAAAAATTTTGGGGGATGTCAATTTGCAATGTAAGCTTGTTATGTTTTTTTGAAAATTCAGACTTTTTCTAGTGATCACTAGCCAACAAAAGGCAAAAGCAGTAACTTATTCATTGATCACCCCTTATCCCAATCTTTTAATTGATCACCAACATGACATATTGCC
Organism: Thysanoteuthis rhombus; assembly: GCA_963457665.1. NCBI lineage: Eukaryota > Metazoa > Mollusca > Cephalopoda > Oegopsida > Thysanoteuthidae > Thysanoteuthis > Thysanoteuthis major. Next base: position 3,227,581 of record OY735243.1, on the reverse strand, counting down.
AGACGATGCAAGTTACATGACTGTTTCTATTGATTGATTAACCAGACCTGTTATAATTCATTTTCTAACTTACCTCACATTTTGACAATGAGAATGTGTGTCCTAGATGCAGCCTTCCATTCATATAAGGATATGGGAAAGTGACCATATACTTGTTTTTTCTGAAAAAGAAAAGTAACATGTCAAGAACAAGGAGTTTGAGGTTTCTGGTACAGTGACACCTTTAGGAGCCTTGCTGTTTCTCCACACTTTTCAAAGTAAATGGTCGAATACATTGAAAAAAAATTGATAAAAAAAAAAAGAATATCTCTTTTGTCACCAACTTCCAGATCTGGAGATGCAGTGAAGAAATAATGGATATTAGAATAATGAGGAGTCATCAAGTAGCGCTATTTCTGCCTATGATAGATTGCAAATCCACGTGACTTATTGTTAAAGTGAATTTTATGTTTTTATTGAGACATTGTTTCTTTTTTTTTTTTGATCTACGTTTAGATTTCAAAATAAGCTAATGAAAAATAAAAATGTTTTGTTTCCCATTAAATTTCTATTTTCGTCTATTAGAAAAGTTTTCTTCAGAATAGACTTCAAATAAAGTAATTGTAAACAAATAAGAAATCTTAATTTTCGTCCTTTAGAAATGTTTCATCCCCTAGAAGACACTGTTTTCTCTGGCAGATTTCATAAACAATATTGTGATGAACAAAAAAACGAAATTGGAAATACAAGCAAATCAAAATGAGCAGCCTTGGATAAAACCAAATTCATTAACTCCATTTCCCATGCCAGTAACCATTATGCCACTCTGCACTTTTGATCATTCAACAGTCAAATCTATCGATGTTATATAGAAAACACTCAAGAAAATATGATTGAAATACAACCATAATAATGTTTAAAATGCAAAACGAGAAGTTGGTGCTAGGTTTCATCGACATGAGAACTGATACTATACTTTGATCATGATCTAAAGGCCACACCACAAAACTAGCATCATGTCAAGTTTGCCATGGTCTAGATGTTTGTTAAAGCCAAAATTCCTCAGGGAGGGTTTACTGTAATAATATAAACTATGTTGAACTTTAACAGACTACTATAAGCTTTATCTGCTGAAGGCAATACACTGACGTTGTAATTGTTACATATTTCATATTTCTATTGTTTCCTGAATGGAGGTTGAGGGGGGGGGTATCAATTAGCAGTACGGAAAATGGAATCAGCAAATAGAGTTCAAATTCTGTTTGAGACAGTTTTTGTTCTGTTTTCACTAATGCCCTTTGAAAGGCATGAATCGATATCCTTTCCCACAAGCTACAGTTGGGGGTAAACACAAGCTAATATAGAGCCGAAGAACCCAGATGTGGCTTGAGTAAGTCGTGGCTTATGCCATCTCTATGCTGTTTCAAAATAGAAATACAAATTTTTATGAAAACCACATTACTTTTATAACATCCTGTTCAAAAAAGTCTAACTTTTAGAATTAAAAAAAAATCTGGCAAAATTCAAAAAATTCTTGCAATACAGACTTTTCAAGAGAAGAGGAAGAATTCCAGAAACAAGTTTGCTTACTCTGAGACATTTGTGTCTGAAGCATCAACCTCAAATATCTTCTCTTTTTCCCATCGTGCTTGTTGGATTTCTTGTATTTCAACAAGTTCAGTCAACTTCTTGGTTCCCTTCCTCTCCATCTCTGGAAAAATAAAAAAATAAATAAATAAACCAGATGAACATGGGACATAGGTATTATCAGAAAAGTTACTGAAAATGGGCTCTCAATTCATTACTCCATTTGTTTCTAACAGAATAATTTTGGAAGGCAGTTTTTAGAAGTGCTCTAGGGGACATAACTCTTTCTATATCACTTCATAAGAACAATTCTGAGTTTTTCAAGATTGCCAATTAAAAAAATCTCCAAGAAATAAAACATATATATTATAAAAAAAAATATTTTTAAATAATATCTTTCTTTCAGAGATGCCTTACTGCATAATGGTAAACTAAATTGTTTAGACCAAAAACTTGCTTTAATTTCTGTGTTAGGTCAATGCACCAGAACACATTGGCGAGAATGTAGTTATCAAAACGACAAAGGTGAGGATATGAATTTGAATAACTCTTGGAATTCTTTTAGAAAGTTTTTTTAATGTTAAAAATTGATATTTACAAAAGATTTTGTGCCCAAGAACATGGGTTTCTTTGGTTTTCAAGTTAGTCTGGCTGGCTATGTATTAATGTATCATTCATACAGGCCACACCATTGGAAGTAGAAGACTGATAAATTTAACATTTACCCCTTATGTCTACAGAAAAAAAAAAGTTTTTTCTAAATCTCCACCCTATCATGATATGTAAATACTAAATTGACCCATTAGCTCATGGTGTTCAGCAACATTCATGATTGTTTCTTTGGGTTTTTTTTTGTTGAAAATTCAGACTTTTTTTAGTGATCACTGCCCAACAAAAGGCAGAGGTAACTTATTCATTGATCACCCCTTTTTTTCCAATTTTTTAATTGATCACCACCAACAAAGCATGCTGTCAAAAGGTTATGTGATGGTTTCTATGGAGTGGTTTTACACTTTGAAAGTTTTCTTTTTTCTTCTAATTCCCCCTTCTTGATGTTCCTTTTCAGAAAGGGAGAAAATGTGCTAACTTCATCCATAATTAATTCAAATGGAATTTTATAAAATAAAACATACTTCGAAATTGCTTTCAAGATTTCAAAATAAATTCAGACGAGTTCCCTTCATCTCTTTCATTTTTTTTTTTTTTTCATTCTTACTGATCCATGACCTGTCACAGTACTGACAGGGTTGCCAGATTTGCCAAATAAAAAATATGGGACACCCTGTTCAAATTTAAATTTAAACAATATTTTTTAGCATATGTGTTTATCCCACGCAGTAACATTCGACCACAATCTAACTATGTATGTGTAAATTAGAAATCATTTGAATTTCAACTTGAACAAGAAGTCCGTATTTTTATTTGGCAAATCTGGTAACCCAACTGACAGTTGTCATAACTGTACAACCATACAAAGTCAGCTGGTAGCAGCTACTAATACTATAAGTGTGAGACACGACAAGAAGGGAGAAAAGAAAGTTGATTAGGTTAATAAAAGGGTAGTAAACAGAAAAAAAGTAAGGTAGTTTGACAGGTTAGAGAGGGAGAGCAGGAAGTTTGATAAGAGGATGGGAAAAAAGAAGGTCCGATAAAAGCTACTGATACTATGAGTGTGATAGTCATGTCTCTCATGATAGCTATTCAGCTATACACAATCTATTTCTAAATGAAGATATAGTCGGGTGCATTCGTAGGACAGACATAACACCAAAACCCAATATAGAATTCAGTTACATCACAATATCCTAGTTCAGAATTTTTTTTTTTCCGGAATTGAGGACATTTTCCAAATAAAAAGAACAAATCAAAATGCAATTAATTCCAATTTGAAAAAATGAATTTGCAAACTGATTCAAACAAAATTAAGTTGGAAACTTACAATAAGAAGAGTAAAATTAATGAAAAAATATAAATCTCAGAATCTTTCTCGAAGTTAACTTTTTCTGGAGAAGCCGGTCTCTGAAAACGGTTTTTTTTTTTTCTTCGTTTCTAAAACAAAAGGAATTTTAGTTCATATTTGCTTTGACGTACATAAGCCTCTAGCAGTATTCAAAACAAAGGCTCAAAAAGTTATACAAAGTTTCCAAAAGTCATATTTTATTTTTTTTAAAAGTATAATCAAATAATATATTCATCACAAATTAACACAATAATGAAATTAAAAGCCTGTCTTATTCTTTATCATAAAGCAATAGTTTGACACGTCGGATGCACTGTTTCTGTTCATCCTAATGAATTCATGGCACAAAATCTGGGAAAGAACGTAAGACACACTTTTAATCTTATCTGATGAATATGTTGTTTAATAATACATTTTAATGAACAAAAAAAAAAAAAAAAGAAAGTTTTGGGCCTCTGAAAGACTTTTCGTGCCTCACATGCGCGCCAACAGAAATAGGTTTATGTCCGTCAAAGCAAAGATCACCAAATTTCGAAAATTCAATTCAATGAAACTATAATGCAAATATCAAGAACATGAATTAATTCGAGTTTATTTAAAATTTAAACAAGCTGCAACAGACCATTAACATGGTATGTTGAGCATCTCATAAATTAATAAATAAAAAGTTTTCTTCTTTTCATTCATATATCAATAAAAGAAAATTTTAATGGTAATTATCACAGTGACCCATCACACCTGAAAAAATATTACTTCTTTTAAAAATGAAAAGCGAAATTAGTTACAATAAGATCCAATCTTGAAACATTAAATTTTTCGGGAACAGTAACAACTCAACTGTGTAATGTTATATGGGGCATTTCATCATCTCATCAAAAAGAAATGAAAAAAAGCAATTACTAAACCTCATTTAAGTCTTAAGTAAGAAACAGGAAAGGTACCTTTTCAAAATTGAAACAGTGATATTTCTTTTCGGCTTTCGATGTAAAAAATTGGATTTTTTACACAAATATGTTGGATACAGATGTGTATCAGAGCAGACCGGGATTCAGTCAACGCATATGGATAAGAACGATAACTCTTACAATATTTTCTGCTCTTCCGGCGTCATTCCAAAACAACGGGAGATAATCCAACTAGATATTTATAGAGTTATGTACCTTCCGATCAATCTTTTTTTTTTTAACCAATTCTATGATTTATTTGTTATTTACAATATTTACATTTAACTTTTTTCAATCTATTTTAGTGAGAAAAAAATTTACAAATTGTATATACAAGCAAACATCATATTTCCACAATATCTAGGGCTTTAAGTATTTGTGTTGGTGTCATAAACATCATTCTTTTTAAAAATCATTTAAATCAATTGATAGCATTACATATTCTGGTAATCTATCCCATAGACCCACCACTTTATTGCTAAAAAAGAATTTTCTGACATTTAATCTACTTCATTTTACTTCTAACATATATGTGTAGCCTCTCAGTCCTTTGCTGTCCATTCTAGCTAGAGTCTACTCCTTCAAAACTATGCATAATCTTAGATATTTCTATCGTCTCCTCAATCTCTCTTCCTAATGATGTTGATCATAACTCCTTCAACCTATCCTCATAACCCATAATTTTCAATTCTGTGCAAACTTAGCTGCTTGTCTCTGGATTTTATCTAAATAATTTTTTAAAATTTTTCTCCACGTATAGTAAACAGGCCTGTACACAGTGCTCGAGATGTAGACAAACATTATATACTCTTTTATAGTACATGGAACAAGTCCTTGTCTATTTATGGAGAAGTATGTTTAATCAGTCCTAGTACTCTATTTGTCTTAGAAGTAACACTGATAATGAGTTTGGAAAATGATAGTTCATTGGTTATTATGAAACCAAAATAATTTTCATCATTTACAATATCTAGTATAGTTTTGTTTGTACAATAATCATAACATGGATTTCTATTTCCTACATGTTACACCTTACAATTATTTACCTTCATTAAAAGTTAGTAATCACTCTCTTGATCATTACATCAATTTACCTTGGTTCTCCTGTACTCTTACTTGGTCATCCAGTGACAAGATTGGATGGTACAACTTGGTATCATCTGCAAAAAATCATTAATAAATGATAAAAATTGTACTGGTCAAAGCACTGTGCCTCTGATGCACCATTATTTACATATCTCTAGTCAGATTTAGAACCATTTATACAGACTCTCTGTTTCCTACCCCATAAGAAATGATAATTTAGTTTGCCAGCTATGCCACATTATGCAGTTTGTAAATTAGTCTACACTGAGGAACTCTCACAGATTTCAAACACTGGCAAGGTCAAACTTGCCAGTCTATAGTCAACAGTTGTGGCTTTGTAAGGTGCGACCATTTTCAATATTTCTGGTCTAAAGATTTCCTCAAAATATGATATAGAGGAAAATGCAAAATATCCACAGATTCTTTGAGCACTTATGGATGAATCTTATCAGATCCCATTGCCTTATTCAGGTTTCTGCAAAGCAAAAATGCAAAACACTGCATAACAAACCTCTGGTGGATGTTTTCCTTTTTAGTTTTAAAACATGCTGTAGTAGCTTAAATATTGTTTTTGAAGTCTTAATTTTGGTTTGAATAGCCCATGGTTAGTTGCTAAAAAAAAAGGAAAAAGAACTCTGCTAACTTAAAGCAGGTTTGGGACATTTTAAATTTTACATTCTCAACAAATCACTTTGGTTTATGGCAAAATCCAAATAACACTTTTAAAACTATCTTTTATTTAGGGGTGTTATTTGGACTTGCCTTCTGATTGAGTCTTAGTAGCACAATTAGAAAAGCAGTTAATCATATACTGGGCTTCCTTTGGGAGATGTGGGTTCTAATCCTACCTAAGACTTATTCTTTACTCCCAATCAAAGCTGTTTACTCACTGCTGAAGGGAAATCAGCCTGAGTAAAAGTTGCAATAAAAAAGCCATTAAACTTCTCTACAAGAGGTTGGATAGTTTTAGGTTTGTTTTGAATTACCATGATATTCAAATTGAAATTGGGATCTCATCTTCTCTGAAGGTTGCTTTCTTGAACAAAATTTACAGTAATTAATCAAAGAATGACAATATCAGGTAATGGCAATCTTGTCAAAAGGTTATTTTTCTTCTTATAAAATAGAAATGTCATTTTATTGATTTGAATCTAATTTTTAGCTAATCAACTGTTCTTTCTGTGATAATGTCAAGAAACAACAGAATTTACACTCTCATCAGGATATGTATTGTATTTCTGCCTTTTGAAAACCACCGACAAAAACTTTTGTCAGGATTTGTTGAATCGAAATTAATCAAATCATTATCAAAACATATTTTTCCAATGCAGAATGAACTGCAATGTACGTACATTGTAAATTGATCACCCATTTTGGAGAACAAGTTTGAGCATTCATGGTCCAAGATGACCATAGAGACCCAAAAAAAGTAGCTTTTTTTAAATAAAAATACAAGAAAATGCCTTTAGATGATGCCTAGTGGTGAACATGCAAAATTTCAAGGTTGTAGCCCTAAAAATGTGACAGGGAGTGCCTGAAGACACGCATACATACACATACGCATAGATAGATAGATAGATAGATAGATGGATATAGACCCTCTAAGAGAAAAGAACCTGTAGCCCACTTGGCTGGTTTGTCGGGCAATTAGTGTGGCTGCAGTGATTTGATAAAGAGTAAAAACTGTGATAACAGGGAAATAACTCCATAAGGGAGATAACTCATTCATTCCATATGGAATAGAAGTGGATTGCTACTCTTCTACTTTGTCTGACTATGGTATGATACTTGGTAGGGCCCTTATCCGTTCCAAGTTGGCTGGCCACAATCCTTTGATGCATCCCAATGGGCCCTTACACATGGTACTCAAGTTTTGCTGGAACATCTTCAAAGTTGTTGCCTTTGGGATCTCCCATAATTTTCAAAACTATTCTATAGATGCTACGTACACGTGAGGAAGATTGGAAAGTGGACGAGTGAAAAAAATTTTCTCGCAGTTTGTACACCCTATGAAGTTGTTGTGGCTACAATATCAAGAACATGAAGAAGGAATTCAATTATACCCATAAAATTTGGAGTAGAGAGCTTTTGGTTGAACCAGGGACACCAGAAACAATTTGGAGGGGGGGTGTTTATTCGCTGTACCACCACAGCAAAATGTGACACAAGGTCGAGGCTTAACGTGGGAAGAAAAGAAAACCATCCGTCCAAAAATGGCTCCAGTCGCCGCGGCTTCAATTGCCAAGCGACCTTAGAAGCTAAAACAACCTCCGTCACGAAAGCGTCCACTTTGGGACCTGCTCCTCAAAGTGCAATGGAGCAGTGTTGCCCTGGGGTAACGGATCCCCCGCAGCTGGGCCGAGTAATGATAGGAGAGCCCAAGGACGAGTCCAAAGGCTCCCCAATGTGCCTAGCAGAGCCTAGCTTCAGTAAAACATCATTGGCTGATGCATTGCACCGGCGCACTCGGTCTTGATACCATCCACAACCCAATCTCCAGCCCATTTAACGGGCAAGTGTCAGTACCTGTGCTTCGGTCTCTGCCATGGAACAGATACTACACTTTGATCCTGAAGAAAAGGCTGGAAATCATGGTGTGGGATGGGATTTTGAGCAGGGGGGCAGCTTTTCAGAAAGGGCATATATATTTATAGTAAGGTCCAAAAAACGGCTAAATCATTAATGAAAATAAGATTTTTTTCTTCTATTAAAATTACTAATTATTTTCTAAAATTTGGAGATCTTATTTTATAGCAAAAATGTTTCAGTGGTTATGAGAAAATTTTTATTCAGTCAGTGATTAGAAATGAATATTTGATACGATATTTCTCACACTATACATTTTTCATAGAGGACAAAGAGCAGCCCAACTGCCGCAGTGACAAGAAAGCAAGGAGGTTGTAGTTGCCAATGGTTCATTTTTATGCCATTTTACAGATCAAGGACATTACAGGTCCCCCCCATTATAACACAATTTGCAATATAACACTGGTGGATGGTGCCCCCCCCCCACACACACACACTATTTTTCTAAATGTTTGGAATATGAAAATCCCATAAGAATTCAACTTTGGTTAATTATTTTCTAAAATAAGTCTGATGGGGTTAATCAATGTCTCAATCTGAAAATATTTTAAGCTGCCATACAAACTGAAGTATTGTTTTGTTTAATGACTTTCTAGTTTTATTTGATAAAATAGTTTGTAGACTCATGATATTCAAGTGATTTCATTGTATGAAAACTAATAAACAACATTTTAGCTGTTTTGATTGAGATGAATAAAGAAATTTGAAAAAAGGATTTGAAAATAATTTTTTTTTAATTGTTTAAATTCTCTGAAAATCTTGAAGATAATAATTGGCACCATGTGCAAAAACTTATAGTAGTAATTAACCAGTATTCAAAGGCACCAAAAGTCATACAAAGACTCCAGAAAGTATATATTTATATCAAAAGTATAACTAAACAACATAATCATCAGAAATTAACCCAATAATGAAATTTAACACCTGTCTTTATCAGACCTCACACCATAAACTCATTAGGAGACACCAGACAAAAAAAGTGCAACCGACATGCCTAACAGGTGTGTTAATTTATAGATGCATTCAAGCACCTCTATAAGTCACGTTTTGATTGGTCTGTCTGTTGGTCTTTCCATCAGTCCCTAGTATGCTAAATATCGATTCGTTCAGGCGTATCATGTTAGACTGATATGAAACTTAGTCCAGACCAGCAGGTGAACCATTCTCATGTTCCTCTTCCTCTTTCTGCAACTATTACCACCACATCTAGTGATGCTGTTGCTGCCGCTACGACTACTTTGTTAGAATACCTTTGAAATCTGAAATAATTTTTTATTGGGAAACCCAATCACGCACGGCTCCTCCTCATTCTCTATTCCTTCTTTTTGAGAGCCAGCCTCCTCCTCCTCTACTCTTTTTCTTTTCTCACAGATTGAGGAAAGATTTGTGACCTTTCAGACTGATTCAAGTTGGATTGATTCGAAATTTACGTCAGATCTTCTGATTAATTGGGTGTACCGTTCTTTTCCTCCTCCTCCTCCTCCTCCTCCTCCTCCTCCTCCTCCTCCTCCTCTTTAGTTGCTGAGAAAAACCGACGGCCAAGGATGTAAGGCTTGATGATTCAAAGACTCTCTCTCCCTGTTTCTCTGTCTCTGTCTCTGTCTCTGTCTCTCTCTGTCTCTGTCTCTCTGTCTCTCTCTCCCTCTCTCTCTCTGGCTTCCTTTTGATTGAATTACAAATCCCCCCCCCCAAAAAAAAAATGACTGAAAAAACTTTTCAGATTTGTTGAAAAAGTATCTAAGAAAATGTCCATGACACATATTCACGATACACAAGACAAGTTTTTTCAGTTTAAAGTAAGCATTGGCTCTCAGGAACACACTGACGGAGAGAAATGTTGTAGGTACACTGGGAGGGTAGCCAGCCAAACCACACATTTATATATGTATCATAGTAGCAGGAGCAGACGATAAAGGAACACACCTTTATGGAGAAAATACAAGGGTAAAGGGGCAGAGAATTTATAATGGTATTTGTCAATTTTAGACAACGCCCTGCCTAAATATGAAAATGATACCTAATATTACTGAAAGAATCATACAATAAATTTACATGCTAAGAATAGTGCGAACTTCAAAGTTTATACATCTGCAAATTTATTTAAAAACACTAAAACTCAAAGGAACAAAAAATTGAACACCACAAGGCTCGGTAGCAGCGATAACTTTTTTTTTTGTTTTTGTCAATTGAGAAAAAAAATGTTCAAATTGAATAAAAATCCAGGAAAAAATCAAACAAAAAAAAATTTTAATTGAATTATATGTTTGCTTTTGTTTTTTGAAAAATATATGAAAACACTATGATAATAAAGTTAAAAACTGAAATCGGGAAGCTAATGCTGTTTCATTGACGCAAGGACAAATACTACACTTTGATCCTAACAAAATTGTCACATGAGCATCATTCTGATCTGGACCAGAAAAATATGATAGTACCACAAAAATGTTCTGTGACAGTACTGACAGACAAGAGATTCTTAAGTTGATATTCCAGAGTATTTACTAATAAAACACAATCTTTGCGATCAGAAACTATTGTTTTAAACGATCATCATTAAACAATTTCCCGTAGGCAGAAGTCACACTTGTTTTTCCAGCCTCAAAATCACAAAATCAGTTTGTTTTCATACAAACGTCTTTACCAAATGAGCGAAGTTCCTAACCCTCGTGAGAGACAAAACCGATTCTTATGTTGAGGGCGTGTCGTCATGGCAATTGTGTCATCCTATCTTTCTGGACACACTCAAGTCTTACGACAATGGCCAATAGTTTCGTTATAACCGTAAGCAGTTTTATCTGAATTGAATTTTAATGTCACAGGAATAAATTCACATAAACAGATCCAACTCAACAACAATCTTTCCTTTTTTTTTTTTTTTTTGTGAAAACAGAACTTTTAACCATTGTCGAAATCGACTATGAATGCACAAAAGGACAAAACAAAGTGACGTAACTCAAACCGTACTAAAATAAGTGAAAAATGCTATACATTCTTTCAAGAAAGTATATATTCTTCCCGAAAATCACCTGGATGTATTGTAGAGAAATATCAGCGAAGTGAACATAATTGGATGCAACTGGTGCAAGATTAAAACAGATCATTTATTTAATTCAATGCGTAATTTTTATTAATCATTTATTTATATACAATATAAAATGTTTCTATTTAATAATTGGCAATTCAAAGTTCTATTAACGTGAAAATTTTTATCATTGTCGAAATCGACTACGGATGTTTTGCTCTTTTGTGCATCCGTAGTTAATGTTATCGCTTTTTTTTGTCATTAAAAAAACTCTAGGGGGATATTTTTTTGAAAAAGTTCTGAAAAGATAAAAAAAATTGCACCATCACACTGTATCAAATAATTTGTGTTTACTTTTTGAGTGTTAAATGATTTAAACAATGTAGATCTTTCGTTTCAGGTCGCTATCACTCCGTGACGTCATCGTCGAAACTTAAGTACGGAAGGATGGAAAGCATAAATAGTAAATAATATTAACAGGATCAACATTAAATATTACTGGCCCAACATAAAAACCAAGTTTTTATTTAATTCAACATGCAATATTCATCAAAATTTATTTATATTATTATTCATTATTATTTTTTAATATTTATCATTATGTATTTATAATTACTACAGTTGATAATAACGTCCAGTCCAAAAAATTAAATTCATAAGAAAAAATCATCAGGAAAATTTGTTATACATTTTTTAATGTTTGTTTTTTAATGTGTGCAAAAAAGAGAAATCTTTTTTTTGTCAAGATCATAAATATGCAAATATTTTCAGTGGAAAACTTTTTTTTGTCTGCAAAAATTTCTAAGAAAAACTATTTTTTATGCTTTATCCTTCTACATATAAGTTTTGGCGATGGTTGTTTAACAGGTCATTGGGATATTGACCAGAAGCAAAAGATTGGCCACTATTATTATCAAGTTCAACTTTCAGGTTAAATTTATGTGCGAAAAATAGATTTATTCTAATAGCTGGTGTCTTATGGATTTTGGTTATACATCTCATCCGGGTTCCAGTTTAATCTTTTTTTCATAATCCAACTAACATAATTTCTACACCTGCGAATTTTAATTTGATTTAAGTATATTTTACAATTTAGAAAGATTACAAATAAAAAATCTTTAAGAATGGTAGCGTGCAAGTTTGATCCCGTTTTGTTTACAAAAGAGGAGGAAGAAGCGTTTAATTGTCACTTCGTATATGTTTATGTGGGCACTCACTCACTAGATTGATTATATGAGGAAAAGTCCCGAGTTACCCTCTTTCTCTTCTCCTTTTGAAGTCAACCTGTAAGTAAGTAACCCAGTAGTTATCATGAAAAGTTTCTCGACACGAATACATTCTTATTAATTTCAAGCAGACCACGTGGTATGGAAGTTCAAGCGGGTACGTGTCCGACTAAAGAAAGTAAAACAAAAACGTAACTATTTTGTGATACTATTGATAGTAAAAAAATACTACTTCATTAATATCTCCTCGACTGCTTGACAGCTTTGTTAATCGTGGTAGACAAATTTTTGTGTTACATATATATATATAGATAGATATATAGATATATAGATATATATATTTATATTAGCTTTCAAAAAACATTTTCTTAGTTAGAATTCAAATAAATCACCCACGTTTCCATCACTGGTCGTAATCTTGGTTAGATTAAAACACGACAAAACTTTCTGTAATTGTTGATAGATAGTATAAATGGTATTTAGCTCTCTTAATCTAAATATTTATTAATAAAGTTTTTTTGTGAGTTTGTTTTTTGGGGGGTTTTTTTGCATTCATTCCAAAAAATTGAAAAATGAACCAAATGGTATCGAAATATTTCTTATCGAATGAAATGAAAACGAGACCGGTTATTCATTGAAAAAAAAACAACAACAAACAAATATGTATTCTGTCACTAATAACTTTTGTCGTGTTTTAATCCAACCAAGCACTACGAGTAGTGATATTTTATCCAGGCTAACTTTGACGAATGAAATGAGTATAAGGCCATGTAGTTGCTGTCATGGTTGAATTTCGCTTTTTTCCCCCTATCTAAACTCTGAACTCAAATTTTTAGCTGTATGGGTGTTAAAAACGAAGTTTTTGTAATGAACCGGATACCTTTAGCATTAATTGTACATGCCTTGAAGTGGCAGCAGTAAACTGTTATATTATATACCTATTCACAACCATTATAGTGACCCCTCGTATGTATATATGTAGGTATGCATGTCAGTGCGTATTTATATCAAGTATCAGTTTTTTCTTTCACAAATATTTTTTTCCATTTTTCAGAAATTTTGCATCTGCTGGTGACAAAACAGATTCAACTCAGAGAAAAAATGAAAATTCAAGTATTCTTAGATTTATTTGTTGCTGCTCTTTCCCTTCCTACCCTCTTATCAAACTAACCTCTTTCTTTTCTCCTGTCTCCTTTCCCACTGTGTCTGTCAAACCAATAGCAGACATCAGCCAAGCCTATTGTACACTTGAGATAATTGTCTCTGAAGCAACAGATGATTGATTAGTACCTACATAAAAAATAAAAAAAATGTTTGTACTTTGAGAAGATTGCTTTTCCTTATATTTCACCACACCAGTATTAGCTGAATTGTATTCCGATTCTTTGTTTCGAGAGGGTAAGTGGAGTAATTTGGATAAAGAATCCTACATTTTGGCATTATTTAAAATGTCATCTACAGAAATAACCGACAGACAAATAACACCTTCACCTGTAATAGTTGAGGTTCAGAATGTTCCTCCTCAAGAGACTCCCTCTCACTCCTTGTCTTCAAGAGCATCTTCTAGAACCTCAGAGAATTATAGCTACTCTGATTCATTTGAGACATCATCATTCGAACAAGAAATAGTGGAAAAGGGTCATCAGACAACATCACTGGAGCAAGATGATTACTCTGACGTTGTTTCATACCTGGACACTTTTGAATCTGAATCTTCTGTTCCAAGTTCAGATGAGACTTTTACACAACCAAATGATAGTGGTACGGATACAGAATTAGAATCTTCGGCTCTCTGCTCTGGTGTTTTGGACAAAAGAACTGTTTTTGATGTGTCAGAATTCAGTTTATTTCAAGATCTTCCAGAAAAACCTTACAAGATTAGCTCTGTATCCCTCGACACCTCTCCGAGGTAAGAACATGATTCTTTTACTTTTATTTTGGTGAACAATCTTCCTGCGATACTCGCATTCTACAAACACTACTTGAATACACTACGAAAGGAATTTTGTTTTCTCTCAAATAATAATTGCATTTGATGAAGTTTACAAAAACATCTTTTATGTTTTCATTGTCACGATGGCATAATCCCAGAATGACTTGGAACCATTTACCATTGTTGCAAAATGTTAGAAGTATTTCTAAACCAAGTACAGGATTGGAGTGGCACAAAGGTTACCATCACAGAAAATGGAATCTGTGAACTGAGTTTGAGTTTTAGCCATGCTGTTTATATTCATTTCACACTGATGCTCTTAGAAAAGTCATGAATCCATTTCTCCCTCCAGCTGGGTAAATAGCTAGGCACTTGGTGCCCTTTAGCCCATAAAGATAGAACATCCGAGAGAAAATTACTCTGACTGAAAAAAACCTACAACTTGACAGTCGCTGTACCTGGTTCCAAGTCCAAGTAAAGAAGGACGTTTAGGTGTGGGGCAACCAACTCCACTCCGTAAAGTTTTCTTGCTACTAAAATCACAGCAAAGTGGTTGCAGACCTATGCTCAACAAAGATTTTGCAGGAATCAACAACAAATGTTCCTGGATCAATATGTATTTTTTAAATATTTCATGTCACAATATTTACATAAATGCTAATAATTTGAAGCTTTTGACATAGCTGATATTTATTCCTTTTAACCGCTAACAAGGGCAATTTTTTCACCCAATGATTCATTTTAGAGCATATTTTTCATTCTATAATTTATCCATGTGTATAAAGAAAAATGCGTACCTGCACAATGTGTTAATCTAATTGCGAAAACTTAGAAAACATTGAACAAGAATATTTTAACATAAAATAGATAAAATAATGATGCAGTGGCAAAATTGAACAATTTTATTTTAGTGGTAGATGAAATTTGTGTTCAACCACAAATTAAGTATTAGTGCAGTAGAAAACAAGCACTAGTTTGACAATAAATTAGTACAATCCACTAATAAATTAGTGTTAAAATTGTTCTGTCTTGACTAATCTTTAGAAAGCCGTGTTTTCCCTTGTATTAAATCAGTTATTCAATAATTTTGTTATAAGTTTGCAATCTTATATAAGTATATCAAATTTTTTAAAAAAAATCTTATGAAAGGTAAGCTAGGCTTATCAGTATTCTTTAAAGAAAACTGAACACAAATACACACATTATATAAACTTTTTTTTCATATCAAATATCCTTTAGGGCAAGAGGGGACTGGAGAGGAAAAAAAAAAAAAAAAAAAAAAAATCCAAGTAAACTAAAAATTTCAGTGGTTTCTTTTTTCATTGTCTCTCTTTTTTTTTTTTTTTTTTTTTTTCTTGAAGGAAAAATTCTAAAAAGCTACAATTTCAGATATAAAATACCTATGATTAGGGTTCCGGATTTTCATTGATCAAGTATTAGTGCAGTAAAATACAAGCACAACTTTGACAATAGATCAGTACAATCCATTAATAAATTAGAGTTAGAATTGTTCTGTCTTGACTAATATTTTTGTTCATGCTGTTAATAAATTTGCAAACTTCATTTTCATTGATCAAGATTCTATCTTTAGGAAGCTGTGTTTTTCTTTGTATTAAACCAGTTATTCAATTTGCCCTCTGATTTCTTATATCATTTTTACATAATTATGTAAAGTTTATGAATAGTACACCCTCAATTTTGTCATGTAATTCTGAAGAAAAAATTTCTCTTAGATTTTGACCACCAAAATTGAAAAAAACCTTCCCCTTCAATCTTCACCTCTAAAAGTGAAAAAAATTCTCCCCCAATTTTGACTTTTGAACATGGAAAAAAATATCACTCTAGAATTTGGCCCCTGAAACTGAAAAAGACTTCCCCTCAATTTTTAACCTTAAAAGTAAAAAATAAAATGTTACCCTCAATTTTGTCCACTAAAACTGAAAAAAAAAATCCCCCTTCATTTTGATCTTGAAAATTGAAAAGAAATTCTCCTCTTGATGTGAAAGAGATGGAAAAAATTTCCATCATATTCTAACCCCTTAAAGTGAAGAAAAAAATCCTTTAGATTTCGACCTTTAAAAGTAAGAAAAATCTTGTGACCCCTAAATAGAGAAAAATTCTTCCCCTTTATTTTCACCCTTAAAAAGTTAAAAAGATAGTAGAATTGAAAAAAAATATACCCCCCCAATTTTGACCCCTAAAAGAGAAAAAAAGTTCCCCCCCTCCATCTAACCCCCTAAAACTGAAAACAAAATCCTCACCTTTGTTTTGACCCCTAAAATTGAAAAAGAAAATACCTTTGAATTTGACCCCTAAAAATGAGAAATATCACCTAAAATTGACCTCTGAATGTAAAAAGAAATCCCCTCAAATTTTTAAAAATACCCTCAATGACTATTATAAGTTTATCCTTTGAATGCTAATGAGCCTTCTTGAAATGATAGAAAGAAAAGAAATGCTTAATTCTTACCTGGTTTCAGTATGTCTGCCATATCTCCTAAATTTGCCACAAAGATTTTTTAAAAAGGTATGTTTACTTTGTTCAGGGGCTTTTGAGTAATGAATGTTGAATAGACAACAATAACAGCATCTGGTATGATGCAATATTGTATGATGCAATATGGTATGATGCAATATGCTATTTTCTATCTGATTTCTTTTAGATGAAGGATCATCATTATGTATAAGTGTTTTTGAACTGTTGTCTTCTTTGGAACAGAAAGTTCCAGCAGTTGTACCCTACGGCCTTCTTCTATTGGGTGTCATGAGTGCTGATGTAACAGAAAGCTACTTTGGAAGTAGTTGCCATTGAAGCCTTAGGACAAATTGTCCCCATTCTATTGTCTAATTTTGTTTTTAGGTCAGAACAATGTTGTTGACAGTCAACATGATATCATAATTACGAC
This sequence comes from Thysanoteuthis rhombus, assembly GCA_963457665.1. Taxonomy (NCBI): domain Eukaryota; kingdom Metazoa; phylum Mollusca; class Cephalopoda; order Oegopsida; family Thysanoteuthidae; genus Thysanoteuthis; species Thysanoteuthis major. Next base: position 3,210,352 of record OY735243.1, on the reverse strand, counting down.
ATCATAAACGGTCAACAACATTTTTCTGCCCTAACAACTGCTTTCAACTGAAATTAAACAGCAGAAATGAGGACATTCTGTCTTCAGTCTTTGATGGCAACAACCTCCTGTCTCAGCCTTCTGAACCATCACTGCTTTCACCACCCGCCTAATGGCCTAAACATACAATGGCTGAAACGTGGTGTTCAAAAGATGATCCAAGATGAGGAAAATAGAAAACATTTATACGTAGAAATATGCTATGCTTGAATAAACATTTCACCAGAACAGTTGGTGGTCAAGCATCACGGAAGGGAGATAATTCGATAACTCGAAAAAAATTGAATCTCATTTTCTTTTCGTTGGAATGCTTAAACTAAAATTTCTCAAATTATTGCTTCGTTTTTCATGACATTATTTATAAACTTATTAATTGTTTTATCTATTTTTTAAAATTTATTCTTTGAAATTGAATATTCAAAGATGTTTTATATTAAACATAATTCATTGGATAATGTCAAGAACAGTCACAACCTTGTGATTTTTTATCATAAGAAATAGAGGTTGGAAGTGTCAAGAATCAAGATTTGACATGAATGAACATATTTCCTCTCTATTTAAATGTTTTAAAAAGCTATTTTCATATTAGCAACACCACATAATTCTGTGTGTAAACTACTACAATCAGCCTGTAAGATTTTTAAAAAAATGACTCCACCAGTGGTCAATTTGATAGGAAAGTTTACTTTCACCAAAATGATTTATCTCAACCTGAACAATCATGCAAAAAAAATTGACCTATCCTAAAAGAAAAGAAACACATAATGAACTATGATGACTTTGATCTCATTGTTTTACCTTTTCTAATTCCTCCACATGTGAACACACTTAATAAAGAAATGAGGTTAATTGGGGGGGGGGATACATTAACAATGTTATCTTTGAAATTTGTACGATGAGAAATCCATTGGGAGTGTTTAGTCCTACTTCATCTGCAATCCAGTAAAATATTTTCAAAAATCAAAAATATGAAAATTTGATAGATCTTATTTTTTTTCAATTTGATCAGTGGTTGAGAAAGCTGAGAAACTTACATGCCCAAGAGAGAGTTGACTGAGTCAAGTGGCCAAGTTAGATCTCACAGATTGACTACAATAATGACTGAGATATTCATGTAGAGACACAGACACTGTTAGGGAAACTTATGCTAGAAAACATTAAACAGTTCATTCTGAACAAATAACACTACATCTCTTTTTAATTGAATTTGATTTTTTACTTGAATCGAATATTGGTACAATTTGGTAGGTCCAGCTGATGAGTATAAAGATGTCAGTGGGAAAGATCTTATATCATGAAAAAATATTGAGTTTGTAAGTTATTGGATGACACACATCCAAGTGCAAAACCATTATAAATAGATAATTGCTTGGGAATAAAAAAAATGCTTGACCAATGGAATAATTTACATGTTCTTTTTTTGTTTTTTTTAATTATGTATTGCTGGCACTGATTATTTTACTAAAAAGCAAATATTCTGAGAAGTGAAAGTGTTACACTGTGAAAAATTTGGCCAGGACTTTTACAACTGCACTGTTTGGAATAAATCATTTTGTAACTATAAGCCATACCTATTTGCTTGGTATTTGCTCTTGTCTGAAATGAAGAATTTATTTTCTTGAAATTCTTATATCTAATAATTTGAGTCATGGCATTTTGAGTTGTGTTCATGAAAAAAAGATATAATTGTATTTGTTGTACAAAAATTGACCAGAAAACCCACAAATTTATCAAAATATCAATTTTCTTTTCACTATTTATACAGGCTTGAAGGGGAGATGAAGAAAACAGAATATGTGAATATTTTTTTTCATTTTTCTTCCTTTGCTTTTATCTATTAATTGAATAAAAATGCCTCTAAGGGCATCTCCATATACATTTTACATTAAAAGTATGTATCCAACATTAAAGTAAACACGAATTCAAGTGATAAAAATGTACGAAACTTAATCTTAAAAATTGCAAGCTTATCAGTATAGAGAGACATTTACCAGGCACATATTTTTCTTGAATTCTTCTATAAATTTTGGCTAAAAACTCCCTAAAATTCCAAATCAATTCATCTTCTATCCCGAATGATCTCAATTTGTCCAAGTTATTTTTAATTCTTCTGAGTGAGTTTATTGTTTGTGAAAGTTGTTAATAAACTAGTAGCAAATATTTTTTATTTGATAAATACTAACAAAGAATTAATCATGAATGAATAGAAATTATCTCTCTTTTTTTCTATTTTTTGTGGTATGTGTATACATGTGTATAGCCTATATGGTTGCAGATTTCATTTAAAAAATGTTAGGGTTGATTGGAAATGAAATTTTTATGTTATGTTAAGTCATAGAAGTTAAATTTATAAATTATACCTGACTGTTCACAGTTTATAAGTACAAATTCTTAAAAAGACAAATTGTCTCTCATAGCTTCATTAGGAAAATTTTGTTGAAGTCTTAAAACTTTGATAAATTATGTATGAGTGCATAATTTGTATTGCTGTATTAACTATTCAGTTAAATATTTGGGATATCTTTACTGAAATAATATTTGATTTTTTTGCAGCACAGTTGATGTTTCACTGACAGACAATAAGGTTAATCCCTAGAACAGAGTATTACTGTACTGCTGGATAGTTCTCAAGGCCATTGCTTATATAGTGGGTTCAATCTTCACTAGGTCCCTCATTATTGAAGCTCTGCACCCGATATAGCAATGATAAGAATATACTTTGGATGTCTGATATTGATCAAGGGATAGCAAGTTAGTCTCACAGGCCATTATTCATATATTAGAGATCAATTCTCACTGGATACCTCATTGCTGAGGCCCTGAACTAGACATAGATATATGTTTGCTTGGAGTGCCTAATATAGCAAGTTATTCTTAAAGACCATTGCCAGAATAATGATAAATAGGAATGCACTTAAATAAGTTGGAAGCTTGGGGTGCTTGAACCCCTATCCATTTTTCTTCTTCATATCAAAAGTGCACTTTTAGCCAAAATTCAAAAATATATTCTGATCGGAGAAACAACAAAAATAATGCATTGAATTCAATGGAATTTAAGAATACTTCATCATCATCATCATCATCAGTCTTTCAACGTCTGTCGTTGGACATAGACCTTCCCCAGGATTCGCCACAATTCCCTATCATGGGCATCGCGGAGCCAGTATTTCCTGAATTTGTCAAGTTCATCTCTCCATCTTGAGTTCTGTCAGCCTCGGTTTCTTATGTGATCTCTGGGGATCCATGTTGTGAGACGTGATGTCTATCGGTTGTCTTTCATTCTTGCAACATAGCCTACCCATTGCCATTTGAGTTTTTTAATAGTTTCTATGATGTCATGAAGACCTGTTTTCTTCTTTATATACTGTGCTGTCTTGTGATCTCTCCATGTAAGTTTGAGCATGATTCTCTCATGCGCACATTGCATACTTCTCAGTAACATTTTTTTTTTGTGTAAACATATATATAGCGTATATGGTTGCAGATTTAATTTTTAAGAAATGTTAGGGGTGTGCCGTTTTTGTCCAACTGAGCCTCTACAAATGGGTGCCCCGTCATAGTCTCTTTCTGTTATCCTAGCCTATGTTTAGTAAATAGGGAAGGCTTAGAGAGATGATTGTCAAGTGAGTCTTCTGATAGTAAATTCATTCTTTCTCGTGTGCTCAACTACTGTTGCCCTGTGCCCAACTCAGCTGTGTTTTGCAAGTATTTAGTGTACTTAATACCAAGTTGACACCAATTACCTTTCAAATGGTTTGCTTTTGGCTGAATGCAGAATCAAAACCTTACAGAAGTTTCTATTATCTTTTTAAATTATTTCAGTTTTTCATTATCTTTATAATTTCATGAAAACTCTGTTTTGGTCAGGGATTTGATGACCAGTGATTTCATGAAATCCCTGAATATTTTAGGGATTTCATGAAATCCCTGAATTACTTGTGATGATATGTTCAACAGATAACAAAAAATCGTAAAATAAAATTCTTTATTCAATCCAAATCAAATCTTTTATGCAGACAATAAACTAACCATGTGAGAAGCTTATATGCAAATTTTTCTGTTTATTTATTTGTTTGTTTGTTTGAGCTCTAATAGGACGATCTTATTGGTTGATTTATTTTCCTATTATGGCATAACAATAAAAATTATGTCATAGAAACTCTTAAGACTTCATGTCTGATCATTGCATATTAAAAGAGTTTAAGATTAGTTGAGATTTATTCAAAATAAATTACCTAATAAAATAGCTCTAGGCTTTTTAGTGCTGATACATACATAAATATCACCGTCATTTTGGACCGGTATATTCTAGTCTAACCATATAACGAGCTTATATGCAAATTTTTCTGTTCACTCGATGCCGCTGATGCATCTTGTTGGTTAATTGACCTCAAAATGGCTTGAGTTGTGCTGAGACTTCAAAAAAAATTCAAATTAGATTATTTGAATCATTAATAAAGAAATTATCCAAAAGCTTTAGGCTACTTAATGCTGATCCATACATAAACAATCCTACCATTTTTAACGGGTGTATTCTAGTACTATTATGAAAATACAACAATGACAATAATGATGATTATATCTGTGCCTTGCATAAATGAATCACCCTAGCTTGTGTGTATACTAAAAGTAATTTTCTGAAAAATTATCTGAAATTATTACTAAAAATAGATTTTTCATCTAAAATTATTTTTTTCAAAAATAGATTTAAAATTATCTAAAAAGATTTGGGCATCGCTGGCCTAAAATGACCATTGAGATCAACAAAAGCATTTTCTTTTTTAAAAGCCAAGGGAAAACGTGTTTTAGATGGTTCATAATGGTGTAGTCATGCAAATTTTTGAGGTTGTAGCCCCCAAATATGTAATCATGAATCCCCAGAGACACACACTCATAGACACACAGACACTTGAAGAGAGAAGAATCTGTAGCCTGCTTGGCTGGTTGGTCAGGCAAGTCAGTTGTTGGGCTATGGTGATTCAATAATAATTATAATGATAAATTCAATTTAAATCTAATTGATGATAAATGGCTCTCCCTATTCTAAGTTATCTAGAATTTCATATTGCTCTATACTTTCATAGATCTCCTTCTTGGCAGATGATTGCATGTATGCAAATAATAATAATAATAACAGATCTGGTTAGTCACTCAATAGAAACTGTCATATGACCAATGTCCTGTGTTCAGGGTGATCTAAAAAAAATTGAAAAAAGGGTCATCAATGAATAAGTTACTACTCTCACCTTTTGTTGGACAGTTATCACTAAAAAAGTCTGAGTTTTCAAAAAATAAGCATGAAGGCTGTTGGGAACAAACTAAGGGACCGATTTGGCATAAAATTACATTGTTAATTGAACCCCTAACTAAAATCCTATTTAGAGGGTGAATTTTTCTGAAAAACAATTTTTTTCCAGACATAATAAGAAATAAATTTGTATGGCTTGTAAGTGTGACACAGACATGCATGCATTGTCAACCAGCCAGACCCATTTGAAAACTGAAGAAACATATGTCGACAGTTTTGGTTGACAGTTCTAAATAGTAACTGGTGAGGGAGGGTGGAAATTCCATGGGTGTTGACAACTAAGATTATCCATTATCTCATGCTTTTGCTCAACTCCCACCCTTTGTTTGTATCTTCTCTTTCTCCTCTCATCCTTTTTGATCTTCATATCAATCTGTGTTTTTATCTAAATGTTTTACAAACATGGATTTGTTTCTTATTCGAAAATTTTCCTGTCTTCTCTACCTTTGTCTCCTTCCCCCTCCCTACCCTCTTATTCAACTACCTTTTTCTTTTTCTCTCCTTTCTCTCTTCTCCCCCTCCATTAAACTTCTTAACTTTCTCCTCCACTCTCCTTCTAGCCTCTTTTCTTCCTCCTCTCTCTTCTGATTCCCTCTTCTGATTCCTTCTTCTGATTCCGTCAGTAAGCTATCCAACTTTCTCCCCCCCCCCCGCGTCTCTTTTCCTACCCTCCTATCAAATTACTGTGGTTTATTAAACTGATTCTAGGAATAAGAACTGAAACATTGTCACCTATGACTCCTGCTTCAGGATCAACCTGACTTCTTTTTCACCGTCCTTTCAGCCCGTTTCTATCTGGGCAGTGGATGCTTTTTGTCGGCTTCATGCGATTTGCATTGTACGGCTATCAATATTCTTAGTGTTACGAGATGATTACGTAACGGCTGCTTCATTGTCACTGCTCTCTTCAAACACCGCACACGGGTTGACTTCACTCTCTATACTGGACATTAATTCACTTGGGAGTAATCAAGATGCAAGACCAATTCTATCTTCACTGCCAAACATGGCGGAATAGAGTCTAAAACAGGCCTTAAAATATAGAACTTGGTCAGATGGTCTTCTCCTTCTTCTTCATATCATTATTATTATTATTATTATTATTATTATTGAACAACCATAGCCATCTGAGATGAGTGTTCTATTCTTTTACATATTTCATTTGTGCGTGTGTGTCCATACCATTTTGTCTACAGACTTGGAAAATGGAATCAGTGCTCCACTAGCCCCCTCCTAAAAATGCTTTTTTAAATCTTGGAAAAAAAAGCTTTTGGACCTTATTCTGACTGGTTCATTAATAACATCTAGATCCTTGGGAATCCGGATGTTTTGTTTTTATGAATTCATTTTAGATGTTTTCCAGGGAAAATGCCAGTGATGTAATAGACAAAATTTATTCTGACAATATTTATTCTTCTGTGATGGGGTGTTGCTGCTGCTGCTGCTGCTACTACTACTACTACCACTACTACTACTACTACTACTACTACTACTACTACTACTACTACTACTACTACTACTACAGCTATTATTATTATTATTGTAGTAGTAGTAGTATAATAATAAAAGTAGTAGTAGTAGTAGTAATAATAATAATAATAATAATGATGATGATGATGATAATCATCATAATAATAATCATAATCATAATCCACTATTGGTTATATGTGCCATCAACTGTATATCAAGGGGGTTTACTTGGTCTCAAGAAATTAAATCTTTCATTACTATTGGTTGCAACATAACGCCCTGTCTCTTCCTTTGGCATTCTTCAAAGAGAGAAATGAAAAGTTTGATGGATTTTGTTGTGATTTTTCTATATGTTTCAAAGTTGTTTGAGCATGTGGTCATGCCCACCACAGCCTGTAGGAAGGTGAGCTCACTTCATCACTCGATAATGTCAATGATATCATCGATGGTCATATAGTAGAGAAGAGATACACTGGAGTTCTCTCTATTCTTTATAAATTCTCAACATGAAAACACAGCAATTTCTCAAATTTTGAGAGTATGTTGTTGGTGTCTTTGTGTCTTCTTGTACCATCTTCAAGTTGCTGATCATGGTATAGTAATTTGACTTAGATATCAAATACTTCTTGCTCTCCTCATACATGGCAAAGAGCTTCTCTCTTCAAAGATGCTTCATTCTTCTCTGGTACCACCACTACCACCACCACCATCATCACCACCACCATCATCATCATCATCATTATCATCATCATCACCACCACCACCACCACCACCACAATAATTACAATAACCTTATCACTTTTTTTTTTGGTGAGGAGGGAATGGTCTTAGAGATGGCCTCTTTCATCAGGTTCTAACATATGTCGATTGTTTTGTATCTTGTTCAGCAAGCAGATGTTATTGTATAGAGATTTACATCAGGGTCATAAATAATTCCTTTTTGCTCCCTCAGTAGGTCCAGGTGTTTTTTTGAATGCATTTAGGCTCAGTGCTTCTACTATTACCTCTGGAAGATTTTTTCCCTGATCAGTGACTCGGCACTTGAAAGAGAATATTCTGATATCTCTTTTACAGCTGTCTTTGTGTATATTGAACTTGGAGCCTCTAAATCTGTCATCTCCCAAGTGTCTAGATCAAAAATGGAGGAAGTTTTGCATTGCACTGAAAGTGAAAAAACTAAAAGTTCACACTACTTATAGCAAATAAGCTAGCTTCAATACTCGATACTAATACTGACCCATTTAAGCCATGTTCTTGTATCGAGGTGGTTATAAGTGATCAGCATAAATTAGGTAAAGTAAGGACTGGCAGACATTAAGTGTTGAAGTGTGTTGCATAAGATGTAGAAAGTTTCAAAGTAATGTCATGATCTAACATAACCTGTATCTGAGACAGGTCTAGTTAGTTACTCAATAGAAAGCATCACATGAACAATGTTTTGGGCAGCAGGCCTAGTTCAAAAATTTGTAAAAAGAGGGATCAATGAATAAGTTACTTCTCTCTTTTTGTTGGGCAGTGATCACTAGAAGAGTTTGAATTCCCCAAAACAAGCATGAATGCTGCTAGACTCAAACTAAGGGAGCAATTTAGCCTGAATTTAGATTGCAAATTGAACCCCTTTTAACCTATTTAGGGATAAATTTTCAGAAGAACAAAAAAGAGTTTCTTCTTGACATAATAAGGGGTAATTGTTTGAATTTTCAGCCCTCTAGCTCCATTGGTCTGACCTGTACACTCGACACATACATACTGACCAGCCAGACCAACTTGAAAACTGGAAAAACCTATGTTGATGTTGACAGTTTTGTTTGACGGTTTCTAACAATATTTAAATCTGTCTCTAAACTTTCATTTTAACAGTTTTATTTGCATGTTCAAAAGATTTAATTCATCATGGCATTAAAACTAAAAATAAAAAAAACTTGAAGTTTGTAACATTCAAATTGAACTTCATTAAATGTGGTTTCTCCATATCATATGTTTTGACAACAGATATATTTTGGCTTGTCACGCCATTGTCAATGTCAAGTTGCAAATTATGAGTATGTATCCAGGTTTTGAAAAAATCTGTGAAAAATTGTGTAAAACTTAATTGAAAAGGACAATCAAAAACAATGACATACTTTCAAATCAACGAAATGTAGACGTTCACCTAGAATGTGCTCAGAAACCCACTGAATCGGTCAGTATTGAATATTTTTGTCAACAATAACCTCTTGAACTTCTCTGACCCATGACATTATATATTTTTTTTAACCTCTTCATTCATGCATTCTGAATTTGTCATTTTTATCAGGATCCTGTCAGATATCAGTACTTAGTATTTAAACATTTTACTGGTTTCCATTTTTCAGTGCTTTAAAAGATGTTTGTATGTAACTTCCTGTTTGGGGTACAACTCCTTGAAATAGACTGTTGTAACTTTCCATTATTCATAACTTTTATTTTGACACATCTTGATCAGACATGATAATCATATTATAAATAGGATTTTTGAACTCTTTATTGACCATTAGACTCTCATTCTGGGTGCTTTTATGAATTTTTATTGATTATTGGAGTTGGTAAAATTGAAACATCATATCGATAACCAGTCACATTACAAATGTGGCAATATGTTCGGAAAAACTGTTTTGGGGTATCAACCAAAATTTTATTTTTCTTTCATCTTAGGTTGCTGCTGCTTTACTTGAAATTATTTTAATTTGTACATATTTCATCTCAATTTTATTTTTCTTGGAATATGAGGATTTTGTGATATGGTTAGATTCTCTTCACTAATATTAGATAAATCAAGTACAAATTTCTCTGCTTGTGCTTCCTATGCAGTTGAAACTTTTGGTCCGAAAAAATGCTAATTTCACCGTTGGAAACCTTTTTTTTGTCTGGATGTGAAAATTCATACAGCCATTCAATGCAGTTGGCAACTGTACATTTATCAGATTGAGATATCCATTTTGAATATTATAAATAAGTTAAGTTGGGTACTGGAGATGCTGATTATGAAAAGTTAATGTTATGCGATCAGTGTTGATTTGAATGATGAAGATGATAGGACTAGTGGAAATCTTTGAAATCGAAAATCTTGATTTGCGTGAAAAGTCAGCAGTCAGGCCTTTCTCATGGTTCACTGAACAACAGGTAGGTAGACAGTGGTAACTCAATTAGCATATCAATGCACCTGCGCTAATGAGATGCAACCTATTAGAGAACTGTTGATATAGGTTTCTTCAGTTTTCAAGTTGGTCTAGCTGGCTATCTATCTATCTATTGCGCTTACAGACTGCACCAATAGAACTAGTGGGCTGGAAATTTGAATATTTATCCTTTATTATACCTAGAAGGAAAAAAAATCTAAAAATTCAACCCTCTAATTGCTTTACAATGTAAGTTCATGCTATTTAGTTTTAGTTTGTGTCTGGTAGCATTAACGCTTGTTCTTTGAAAAACCAGACTTTTTTTTAGAGATCATTGCCCAGCAGAAGGTTAGAGAAAATCACCCCTTTTTTCAATTATTGTTATTGATCACCCTTAACATGGTATGTTACCAAAAGATTTTGGTCATGTAATGGTTTCTATTCAGTAACTAATCAGACCTATTTTATTTTTTGGTTCCAAAAGCACTATTTCTTTCATTAAAAAATGCAATTCTTCAACTCAGGGTGAGAAATTGATTGACAATTAATTTATTTCTGTTATAATGAACTTATTTAGCTTAAATCACTTTTTCAATTCTCTCAATTGTATGAATGGGTTATTAAGATTAATTGACTTTACATATTCACTCAGTAAATTGTTGCTTAAACAAATTTAAAAACATCATTAAGTGAGTAGCATGGGTAAAAATGCTTTTAAAGTATTAATATATATTCTCTGGCTTATCATAACCTGTGTTCCTTGAGACGTGCTAGTTTCATTTATGAATTGATTAAACAATACAATTCTTCTGCATCATTCCTATTATAAAACTAATTATATCATGAATGTGTAGAACATGACATTATTATCAGAATTCTATAACAACGTTATTAATTATATTGATAAAATATCTTAACAGAAAGGGACAAGTGGGTTCCTTGGGAAAGGACAGAGACAGCGATGGATTAAAGAAGGACAGTCCTTCCCAATTAAGGAAGGCTGGAAAATCGAAATACATGGGGCATTAATAAGCTGGGTTGTTAACAAATGTGCCCCCTGAGCTGGAGATTCCAGTTTAATCACAAAATGAAATTGTACTCAGAATTCTATACTGCACACCTTTTATTTGTTGCTCGCCCTTCAAATTTGACCACTCCTTTCTAGACTCCTGAAGTTATTATTGTTAATCAATGTCAACACCACATCGGTAATCTTTGTCTGGACATTGCGAGAACACTCATGCGTAAACGTTGCGGGTGAAAAATCAACTGCATTAGTGACCACCCAGATTTTCTTTGATCTCAAGCAAATGGGTTGTGAACTGCACCAATGTCCCATTACCCCAAGATAAGGGGAGTTAACCCATATTACCCCAAATTTACCAAGTAATAACGAACCTGAATTGATTCAGCATGGTTGCCTACTGAGCTAATTTGAATTACTCCTCAACAATGACAACAACAACTACTACTACTACTACTACTAGTACTACTACTACCACCACCACCACCACCACCACCACCACCCCCTCTTCCCTCGAAAGGAATAAAGTTTCCGTCCATTTTTGAGTTTCATCTCGTTTTTAACCCCTAAGCAAGCAAGAAATTTCCTCTCAAATTTGATTCCTAAATGGGAAAAAAAGTTTTGTCTCATGACTGAACCCTAAAAATGGAAAAAAAAATTCCCTCCACTTTTGCCTCCCCCAAAATGGATGAAAAAGTTTCCCCTCACTTTTGAAACCTAAATGTGGGAAAAAGTTTCCCCTTAATTTTTGACCACCTGAAAGGAAAGAAAACAACCTCCCCACATTTTTTGTTACCAGAAAAGAGAAAAATACATCTCTCTCCACTTTTGACTGCTAGTAATGAAAAACATTGTCCTCTCATTTTTTCCTGCTGAATTAAGAAAAAATAATTTCCCTTAATTATGATAGCTATAAAAGGAAAATGAATGACAAAATCTAAAAAAATCTAAAAAATCTAAATCTAAATTCTACAGAAAATAATCTGGAATATAATCTAAAAATATACTACATCTAAAATCAAAACATGCAATTTATTAGATATGTCAGTCTATCCATCTATCTATCTCATTGTGTTCATGGGATGAAGATGAACATAATTTAATACGTGACAGAGTATATAGTTGGTACATTATGTGTGTGTGTACCTTGCATTCACTATGTATGCATATTTGTTTACAGATAATGCTTTGTGTATGTCTCTACGTGTATATGTACATTTGCATTTGTTTATGTAAGCTTAGATGTGTGAACTCTAGGTCTGTATGTGTGTACTCAGTATTATATGTGTATGCATTTAAATGTGTTACTGTTTCAAAAAAAATTACACTAAGTGAAAGGAAATAAATGATTTCTAGTTTTTATGCAAATTTGTTTTGGTCTTAAATTCTTTGGTTTCGTTCACATACATCTCTGTTGAAAGCCCTCTTGGTCCTCTGTTAACTGGTGTCATCAGAGAACAATCATATATTCTTTTCTTTGTACTCAATTCCCGTGACTGATACGTGATGTGAAGAATGTTTTGTTATTTAAGAAGCAAACAAGGCAATCTTTTAAGATATCTCATATCGCAGTGTTCATTAGTTTATCAAAAATCAACCCAAATTGATAGATAAAAGTCCCCTCCCTATCTGTGGTTCGCTTTTCAGTGGTCCACCCTTATCCACGGTTTCTCTATCTGTGGACCACCCTTATCCACGGTTTCTCTTTCTGTGGTCCACCCTTATCCACGGTTTCTCTATCTGTGGTCCACCCTTATCCACGGTTTCTCTTTCTGTGATCCACCCTTATCCACGGTTTCTCCACCTGTGGTCCACCCTTATCCACGGTTTCTCTTTCTGTGGTCCACCCTTATCCACAGTTTCTCTTTCTGTGGTCCACCCTTATCCACGGTCTCTCCTTCTGTGGTCCACCCTTACCCACGGTTTCTCCTTCTGTGGTCCACCCTTATCCACGGTCTCTCCTTCTGTGGTCCACCCTTATCCACGGTCTCTCCTTCTGTGGTCCACCCTTATCCACGGTTTCTCCTTCTGTGGTCCACCCTTATCCACGGTTTCTCCTTCTGTGGTCCACCCTTATCCACGGTTTCTCCTTCTGTGGTCCACCCTTATCCACGGTCTCTCCTTCTGTGGTCCACCCTTATCCACGGTTTCTCCTTCTGTGGTCCACCCTTATCCACGGTTTCTCTTTCTGTGGTCCACCCTTATCCACGGTCTCTCCTTCTGTGGTCCACCCTTATCCACGGTTTCTCTTTCCGTGGTCCCATTTTCCAGTGGTTTCCTTCTCTGTAGTCCACCTATTACTTTTTTTTACCCCTTACTCACCGATTTTTTCCCAGTTGTACGTGGACACATCATTGGAATTCCATATTTTGTTTTTAATACATATTAAAATGTAAAACAAAAAATAGTCATGTGCTTCTAAACAACAGTGATAAATAAAGGAAAAACTTACAGAAACATAAAGAAAACTCATGATAATTATACAATATATACTAACTAGATTGAGGGGTAAATACTATATTATGTAGTATGAGTCCATTTTTGTTTCAGAACTTCATGTGGATGAAGAAATTATCGAATCACTATAACCACACAGATGGCCTGCTCAACCAACCAGCTAAAGTGGGCTACAGAGTCTTCTCTCTTTGATAGTCTGTGTCTATTTATGTGTGTGTGTGTGTGTGTGTATCATTGGGCTCCCCTGGTCACATTTTCCAGGCTACTGCCTTGAAGATTTGTATGAATACACCACTATGCACCATCTAGAAAATAGTGTTTGTTTTTTTTTATCTCAGTGGTCATTTCAGACCAACAATACCCAAATCTTGTGCTTGTATTTTTTTTAGATAATTTTTCAGATAAAAGATCTGTTTTTTAAGATGATTTTTGATAATTAGTTCTGTTTCATGTATGGGCAATGGTGTTTCATTTTTGTGAGGTACAGATATTTCTAAAAACATTTTTTGCAATGTTTCAACTGATGGTTTGTTGTAATTTTTTTCTTTTGATGTGGATGCTCAAATGTCTTGATATAACCTCTCTGGTGGGCGCATGTCTATGCATGCATGCATGTATGTATATATATATATATATATATATATATATATATATATATATATACATGCATGCATATTGGCAGCAAATGTTCTTTTGATACATCTATCATTAAAAATGACAGACAAGGTGCATCTTTTTAATCTTTAATAATCTTTTCTTGTTTTTGTACAATATATAGATATATTCCAAAAGATAGAATGCTTTTGGCAACACTTACTGCCATTATGACTCCACCATGACATCGAAAGGTTTTTTGTTGGAATTCAGAGAGAAGACACTGAATGTTTTGAAAAAAAATTCTTCTTGTCAGAGTGAATTAAATTTGGTGAGGATTGATTTGGATTTTTTGAAAATCATCAAAAAATAAGAACTTAGTTCAAATTTAGAGGTTTCCTTGATTGTGGGAGAGGATCCAGATTTTGCTCAAAGAAAAGGAACAGTAAATTACAGCAGTGCATCTTGATTCTATCTTAAGTTTTTAGATGTGCTAGCATCAATTGCTGTCACTGACTGACATATCAAAATGTTATTCAGATGTTTCTCATTCATATCTATTGGGTTGGTGCAAAAATAATCATAGTTTTTATTATTTTAAATTTTGATGCTCATTTTATGATAAATTACTATTTGATTATGTTCATGAAATATATCATTTTGGAGTGTGAATATTTATTCAAGCTGAATATTTCCTTTTCAATATTCGTTCTATTTTATTTGAGGCTGTCAAATCAAAGATGGAAAAACGTCAATTCAAGCAATTTAGTTGTGGACATGATCATTCTTCTGTGATAAATAACATCCAATCGTGCACCATTATTGAAGTGGACTCAATCAAAACAACTCAGGAGGTTGCAGAGGAACTAAACATTGACCATTCAAAATTTGTTCCAAATTAGAAGAGCAAAAAAGCTTAAGATATCACACAAATGACCCTGACTGGAAAACAAAAAAATTTGACCTCTCCCCAACTGGCTACCAATTTTTCCAGCATTTTGACCACTCCCTGCAAGGAAAGGTCTTCAACAACCAAGCAGCAGCAGCAGCTCAAAACACTTTCTGGGGTACTGAAACCAGTGAATTCTTCGAAGATTTCATTGGTGTCAGGACCCCAGAATTCTTTGCTTCCAGGATAATCTGACATGTTTTTATTTAGAAAAAATGTGCAGATTCTGAAGATTCTTATTTCAATGATAACATTTATTCTAAATTGGGATATATTGCTTTAAAGTGAATGATGAAAAACACCAACCCAATAGATGATTTTAGTTGCATCAATTTGTCAGAAATTGCAGTTTAGATGATTTCCAATAGAATAAGTAATTTTTATTTAATTTTTTTATTGTAGTAGAATAAGTAATGTTTCTAATAAATCTAATATAGCGATAAAATGATTGTTGAATATTGAAGACACATTTAATTTATCAATATGTAATATAATTCCTAGATTTTAGATATCTGGGAGGATCAAGATGTTCGAAGATGTTTTCAGATTAAATTTCAGGTGTAAACTTGAAAATAAAGTTGGCAACACTGCCTTTGCTAGATCTTCACTCAAGAAAAGGACTAGCCCATCTATGGTCTGACTTCTAGGCTTGTTTCTAAGGTGATGAATAAAAATATACTTACTTCCTCATTTGCGTAATAAATCTATTATGTATTGTAATAATAATCATGGATTTATATTCCTTCGCATTTTTCATTCTTTCATCTCTAATGTTTCATAAGTACAAGATTTTTTTTTGTTCAACATTTGTAATGTATATTGAGAACAAAGAAATTAAGATCATCCCTTAAAATTTTTCATTTTATGTTTAGAAAAAGACAAATTTTACTTTTTTACCGTAATTATTTCCATGGTTTTCATCATCTTGATAAGTTTATTCAACGAAATTTTTAAAAAATGCTGATTTCTTTTACTGTGAGTAAATAATATCTTGATGACTTAAATTAATTAGATCAGTAAAATGAGATGAATTTAAAATAAATAAACTTGACAAAAATTGTCAATACTGGAAGAATTTTTTTAAAAAGTTATTTATGGAAAATGTTTTACTCATCAGAAGTACAACCATAATGTCTTCTATAGATTAATTTTATCTTATTTGAATGACTGAACAGTAACATAATTTTGCCTTGCATTGATCTGATCTCAGTGTGAAAAGTGTAAAGAGTATGAATATCAATGTACCTTAGGGAGTCTAAGCCCAGATTGGCACAAATGAAAAAGTGCCAAGGAGAGCCACTAAACTAGTTGCCAAATTGTAGGATCTCCCCTATGCCA
This sequence comes from Thysanoteuthis rhombus, assembly GCA_963457665.1. Lineage (NCBI taxonomy): Eukaryota > Metazoa > Mollusca > Cephalopoda > Oegopsida > Thysanoteuthidae > Thysanoteuthis > Thysanoteuthis major. The sequence goes on along the minus strand of OY735243.1, from coordinate 3,194,036 downwards.
GCTGACCATAACTACTTGATATACCAAGAGTCGATGTGATAGAAACCTACCGTATCTTATTTTTATTATTATTCAGACTATCCTCATCTTGGTTGTTTTTCATACAACGTTTCGGCCATTGTACAACCAAGATGAGGATAGTCCAAATAATAATAGAAATAATAATAATAATACCTCATCTAAAAAATTCAGAGAAACACTACCGCATCTTGACCAACCAAAACCCTGTCAACATCCTGTCTTCCCGAATGAGCTTATGCTGGATGTCTTGACAAGTACTCATGCTAAAGGTCAAAGACTATGCTACTGACCCCGAGGTCATCTAAAGAAACAATTAATATGAAACTCTTTTGTTCTAAGAAATACCTGAATCAAAAAGTATTAGAAATCTTGAGAAATAACGAGATGTTTCTTCATCATTTGACCTTTATTCTATCTCACTGCAAATTCAAAAAGGCTGGTGAATATTATTCACTTGAATCCAGGATTAGAGATTTTGCTTCAAATTCTTGTTCTTATTACACAGGTCCTTATTTTATTTATTCTTTCGAACACGCACAGAATCTACTTTATATCATTGTACATCATTCCCTAGGGATTTATGAACTTGAAGTGTTTTTTCTTTTTCTTCTGGGAGTGGTGTGTATAGCATTAGATTTTGAAACTAAAAACTTGAAATAATGATTTTTTTTTGTATTTGGGCGTATAAATACAGCCAGCATTTGTTTAAAGTCGGTGTGGTTTACTCTTTACAGTTTTTGTTTTCAATTTGATTAATTTTCGTCCAATTTGAATTTAGAAGTATAAAACTTATGATAGATTTGTTTTTTTCTGCTATCATTTTAAAACTGTTAAATATATGGTTTTTATTCATCTCTTTTAATGTTTCTTCCCTAGTTCAGTTGATTCTATCTTCGAAATATCTATCTATCTTTAAATTTTGGAACCATAAGTGGAAGAGGTTATCAAAGCTTCTGTGGTAACTTACACATTTGGTCATAGTGTTTTTGCAGCTTCATCCTGAATTAAAAAACCAAATATCTTACATGTTAACTTGGCAATGCTTGTTAATTTGCATAAAGCTATTCTTTGTTATGGAAACAAATTAATTCTATTCACACATCATTTATTTTATACTTACTTCATATTTTCTATGTAATTTAGTTATAGGCTGGCAATTTGCAAATCTATTATAGTTTTTTATCTGGGGTAGCAGAACTGTAGCTTGTGAGCCACATGCTGCTCATTTACATTCAATGTAAGGCTTGTGGAAATATGTTAGCTGAGTCCCTTTTTTTTATAACAGGTAATATAAAAAGTAGATAAATATAAATCTCATGCCATTTAGTTATTTACTGGATATGGACTGTAACCCTATAGGATTAGAATAGAAAAGAATAAATTCTATTTCACAAAATAAACAATAAATTAATTGAGAAATATTTTATAGTCACTTATGGAGCTGAAACATGGAACCAAATCAAGAGATAGATCCGCAAATTGAGAACCATGCAACATACACATGAAAGAATTATGCTGGGCCTTGTATAGAGAGACCATAAGACAGCACAGTACATTCAGGAAAAGACATGAGTCAGGGACATCATAGAATCCATTAAAAATCTCAAATGGCTATGGGCTGGCCATGTTGCAAGAATGGAGGACAACCGATGGACATCGCGACTCACAGCATGGATCCCCCCAGATCACATGCGCAACCGAGGCCAGCAGAATATTAGATAGAGAGACGAGCTAGACAAATTCAGAAAGTACTGGCTCCGCAACACCCACGATAGAGAGGTGTGGCAAATCCTGGGGGAGGTCAATGTCCAATGATGGACATTGAAAGACTGATGATAATGATGGTAAGGTGGGTAAAAATTAGGCTTGAAGCCTTACAATCAGTACCCACTCGCATATTTTCATATACAGTATAACTTTTCATCTATTCAATTTTAGAAATATCTTATGGATAAAAAAATTAATTGATTAAAAAATCAAAAATAAATAAATAAATAATATTGGTACTCCATCAATTTTTCAAATGTTCAGTATTTACAATTAAATCACGATATTTTTTTCAAACCTCAATTTGTGAGTTTGTTCAATTTGATAATTTACTTATTACAATATGTATTTATAAAGTATTCTTTGAAGATTCTTATAAAGCTATTTCTATTTAAATTTATCAAATCTATTTTTGAAAAACCTTCATGAAAGTATTCCATGCTAGTATAGCTTTGTGTTTAATTGAAAATCTTCCAGACTCTTCTGTAATGATATGTATCATAGATAGTCTTTTGATGACAGTATACTGCCTATAGAGTTCTTATTCTATTTGCAGAGAAAAAAAATTATTGAAACAGTTAAAAATTTTTTATTCATAAAATCATGTACTAGTGAACAATTTTTTGAAAGTCATGTTATCTTTCAATTTAAGATTTTTCAGGTACTCATCAACATCACCACACTTTAATTGTCTGTCTTTGGACATAGACCTTCCCCAGGATTTGCTACACCTCTCTATCATAGGCGTTGCAAAGCCAGTACTTTCTGAATTTGTCTAGTTCGTCTCTCCATTTCGTATTCTGTCAGCTTCGGTTGTGCATGTGATCTCTGGAGATCCATGTTGTGAGTCGTGATGTCCATCGGTTGTCTTCCATTCTTGCAACAAGACCAATTGTTTTCTAGTTTTGTAATAGATTGTATGATGTCTCAGACTCCCGTTTTCTCCCTGATATACTGTGCTGTCTTGTGATCTCTCCATGTAAGATTGAGCATGATTCTCTCCTGTGCACGTTGCGTGCTTCTCAATTTGCAGGTCAGTCTCTTGGTTAGGTTCCATCTTTCAGCTCCATAGGTGACTATCAGGAGTATGCATTGGTTGTATACTCTTCTTTTTAGGATTAATAGGATCTTCTAGTTTTTGAAGGTTGAGCTTGCTCTGCACAAGGCTTGCCATCCTAGGGTAATTCTTCGCTTGGGGTGTCATGGAGATTCATTGTTCTAGGTAGATGTAGTGATCTACTTTCCCCAGTTTTGCATCTCCAATTTTGATAGTTGTGTTCTTATTTCCGACATGGTTGTTGCACATGACCTTTGTTTTGCTGAAGGTATGAATACATTGTCATTAATATTATCATCATTTTTAATAGTATAATCATTTTGAGCTTTTTTTTTTATTATTGAATTTAGGAGTCTTTCAATTTTTTGCAGTATGGTTTGAGTTTGTTCCAACATCCATACTACAAGGAGGAAGAAAACATTGCATAAAAAGATAAAAGTTCAAATACATTAAGATAAGATCTAGTTTTATAGAGCATTTATTTAACCTCCTAAATTTGATTCCTAACTCTAAACAATGAACAGAGCCATTAAATTCATCTATATATATATATACCAAGATATTGAATTGGGAAGTAGGGAATATTCTTTGGCCATTAATTTTGATTTAATGTTTTCAGGTAATTTATCTGACAGCTTTCTGAAGAAGATTAATTCTGTAATAAGGGAAAAAATTATTGGCTAATGACCATTTACAGAGATATTCAAGATCACAATTTAATTTTCTTCGTATTTTTTATAACAATTTTTAATCAAATGAAAACGAGTGTTATGAGTAAAATGATATATAGCAGATTTTTTTTTATTGCAAGATGAAGGTTGTTTATATATATTAGAAAAAAAAGAGTTCTAAGTACAGATCTTTGTGGGACCCCATGATTTACTGACTCCATTTGAGATTTGAACCCTAATATTGATACATATTGCTGTCTATTATTTAAATAAGTTATAAATCATTTTTTTATTGGGCCTCTAATTCCATAATGATGCAGTTTTTCTATAAAACTGTCATGATTTACTGTATTGAAAGCTTCGTATATTTTCCATGTCTGGAATTTATCCAAACATTCACTATTCCTATTCTTTCTGTGATGTTAATTAATGCACGGTCGGTTGATTGTTTTGTTCAAAATCCAAATTGCAGTTCATAAAAACAATTATATCTATTTAGATAATTATGTAGACAATTTAAGACTACTTTTTCAAATATTTTATTCATATCAGACAGAAGAGAAATAGGTCTAAAACATAAGGTTAATATTCATGGTCAGGAAAAAATTTTTTCAACTATATTGAATCTTGATACCGAATTTGATATAGTTAAAGCAATCATCAGTAAATATTTTGAATATATATATATATATATATATATATATATATATATATATATATATATATATATATAACAATAATAATTAAATAATTGTGTCATCCACAGACAGCTGTTTTGTTGTATTACGACTCTTCAGTGTGGCTATAGACAATTCATTATCCCATCCAGTACCACAAGGTAGGATCGAAACCTTTGCTTCAGACCCAGAGGCTGGCATCTTACCTCTCTCTGCCCTACGCAGAACTGTCAGTAAGGATGAATTGAAGCAATATGTTTACTCACACACAATTCCCCATCCACCAGTGTGCTCTATTCCTAAGTTGAAAGATAATGGGTGATTTCTTTTGGTTTGAAGAATAATGTACACCTTTGTCATGAAAGGATCTTGCTAAGAGTAGGATAGTCAGCTTGAGACCAGCCTCTTCTCAATATCCCTCATTCAAAATAACATCACAATTTGTAAGAAATTATTAGATGAATAAAAATTACTAGTTTACAATTAATTAAATATTGACTAAAAACTAGTTAATCTTGTTTTTCTTTATTCTGATCTATGCTGTTAATTTATTTACTCATTGCTAAAGAGTACCCAGTGTGAGTTTAGTTGCAATAAAAAGCAACAACAAATAAGATGAAGGTAAATAATAACAAAAATGAATTATAATGATCTAGAATACATCATCTGCTAAAATAAATGGAAATAAAATGGATCTATGAATGCCAAAACCTCTTTCTTTCAGACCAAATGCGGGAAGGTACAAAGTGATCATAAGAAAAGAAGGGGAGAGTGAGTGGGTGAAGAAAGGATTTTTTCCTTTTTTATGTCACACTATGTCATATTATTTCTTTTTTTAAAAACAATATTTGAAATAAAAAATAGAAAGTACAAAAAAAAGAAATAAAGCAGTCTATAAGTACTTATAACCAATGTAGCACTTCATATATATATATATATATAAATATATTAATAGCTTTTTCATTTCGATGATTTATGTTGTATTTCAGATGATATATTTTTCATTTTCCTTTTGATGCAGTGATGATATATTTTTGTCAGCCATTTTTAACTTAAAAAATCAATTGGAAACAAACAATTTTATTATGGAAATAAATGTTGACAAGTGATGCCAAAATTGTGTTAACAACATCACAGATTTTCAACAGAGTCTATTCTTTTTCTTGTTCCTTTTTTAGGGTCAATGAAAAATTTCACTTTAATTCTATCAAATGAAAACAATATTTCAATCATTTTTTAACTATTCTAACCTAGTTTTCAACCTTAATGCAAGTATACTATTCTTTTGTGAATTTATTTATTTAATTGCAAGGAACTACGCTTAATTTTCTCTGTGGAAAAAATTGAGAATTATTTTTCACTTAAGAAGAAATCAAAAGTAAATCCATGCTTGCTTTGAGGTTTAGGAGAAAAAATTGTTTTTATGCCAACTCCTCATAGACTATTTCCTTTTTTGTTTACAACAAAGTAGGTAAATAGTGGCTGTAATGCTAAAAATAAATGTTTATAAAAACGGACCGTCACTTTAGTGTCTGCCTGACTTTTCTTATGTTCTCTTTTTATGATGACATCTATCTAATCAGAGTTAAAAATAAGTTTGAACTTATCTTTCCTCATTTTTTTGTGTCCTGTTGTTGGTTTATAGCTTGCATTTTAATTTCTTCTCACAAGTTGAGTCACCATCACTAAAACATCTAGTGATAATGACTCGATTTGTGGAACTTATTTTTGATGATGATGACTTATTTTTGGTAGCGATGATGACTTGATTTGTGAAACCTTTTTTTGGTGGTGATGATGATTTTTGAAACATTTTCAATGGTGATGATGACTTGATGTGAAATTTATTATTTCCAGTAAAATAAGGAACGGTAATGACTAACAATGTCAGTGAAGAAAGGAGTTGTTTTTATATAAATAACTCTTATTGTCTGGGACTCCGTTTTTTTTTTCTTCTATGTAACACTCATGTTTTTAAACATATTCGTGCATGTGTGACGGTCTGATCTTTGGTTTTTAGTTTTTATATTAAAAAAAATGCTCATTTTATTTCTTTAATTCTTTTCACACGCAACAAATGTTAACAGGTCTATGAATACCATTTATTTTCTTTTATACCAAATTGGAATAGGTTGATAGCTTACTTAAGAAAGATAGGGAAGAGTGAATGGGCAAAGAAAGAGGAATATTTTATTCTTTATGTCAGACTAAGTCGTCATCATTATTATTATTATTATTATTATTATTATTATCATCATCATCAAATCAGTTCTTGAAATAGAAGAGAAAGGCAGGCAAAGAGAAAAGATAGAAAGAAAGGGAAGGTACTGAGAGATTGAAAATCAGAGAAGAGAGGGAGAGAGAGAAAGAAAGAAATAAAGGGAGAATTTTGCTTTCTTTAGCTTTGTTAGTTTAAAGAGAGAGTAGGAGAGAGAGAGAGAGAGAGAGAGAGATAGAGAGAGATAGAGCAAGAGACAGAAAGAAAGAAAGAAAGTCAGTTCAATTGGCATTGGCAACCACAACCACACAACACCAAATGATGGAATTTAAAAGTTTTTAAAATTGTAGCAAATTATAGACAATTGTCGCAATTGTTTTAAGCTATCGTCTGCTTGTGTAAAAGCAAAACATTAAAAAGAAAAGAAAAGATGGAAGAGGGATTGTAGTAAACAAGAGTCTTTCTTCATTTCATTGAAGCAGACTGTACAGCGTTTATAACAATACACATCATAACTTTTTCATTTCCCAATGAATTATATTGCATTTCAGACGATATTTTTTCGTTCTATTTCTGGTTATTTATTTTTGTATCAAATGTTCTAACAAGGATTAATTTGAAAAATGCTTTGGAAAGAAATAGTTTTATCAGAGAAACAAATGTTTACAAATATTGTCAATTGCTGTCAAAAATTGCGAAAACTGAAAGTCTTTATTTGCGCATAATTCTCAGGGCATCAATTTTGTTTGTTCAGTGCTTTTTAAAAAAAAATGCCGTCTTCAATTACTTCACTCAAATTGACTACTTGACTTGAGAATATTTCTAACTGATACAGCAACAAAATTACTGTCTGCATAGGAACAAAATTGGGTACTGATCACCATCTTTACAGATGTTTTCTGTACTTGGACTTAATAAGAGCCTCTCAGGTACTCAGTGCAAACTGAAAAGATGTTTTGAAATTTGTCACAGCCTTTGTCAAAATGTGTGCGTAATATCATTGAGACATATCTCATTTATAATACAATGATTTGCAACTTTGTGCTGACTAATTAAGATAAAACTCTAATAATGACATGGCTGCATAAGCTGATTTTTAAAGTTTCTAAAAAGATGGATATTCAAATACGCTGACTCTCAAATGGATTATTCAAAAAATTTAGTTACTCTATTGTAAACTGGATTAAATTATATAAAAAAAATAATAGTAATCAGATTAGTTAATTTGAAAAAAGGTCTTTTATAAGATCAAATGATTTTAGAAACTGTTAACCAAATCTGTCAAGATCAAGATAGGTTTCATCAGTTTTTAAGTTAGTCTGGCTGGCTACCTATCTATCTATGTAATACACATACAGACCGTACCAAACATTTATTCCTCGTTAGGATCAGAAAAAATATTTTTTCTTGTTTTTTTTTTTTAAATTCCCCATCTAAATAGGATTTTAGTGGAGGGTTCAATTTGCAATGTAAGTTTATGCTAAATTGGTTCCTTACCTTGTGTTCAGCAGCATTCACATTTATTAATGAAAAGACTATTTTAGTGATCACTACCCAACAAAAAACAAGAGAAGTAACATATTCTTTGATCATCCCAATCAGCAAATTTTTAATTGATCAACCCTAACAGGGCATGCTGCAAAAAGATGTTGATCACATGATGTTTTCTATTGAGTGACTAACCATATCTGTTTTTGTCTTTTTTTTCATTTAACAATGCAAACAAAATAGAGGTGTAGGTGGGCTAACAGTTAACGGCATGGAGAAAGGAGCAGAGTTCAAACTTCGGCTGGGACTGTTTGCATTCACTTTGCACTAATGCTCTTCAGAAAGACATGAATCCACTTTTTCCCTAGTTATGAATAAATAGTAGGGCAGTTGGAGCCATTCAGCCTCCTCTGTAAGGCAGTACATCTTGGGGGTTCACCTAGCACCACTACCCCCACCCAACAGCCCCATAAAAAATCCACAATTGCTACAATTAATTGGGTGTCCCTTGATTTTTTTTTTGAGAAATGGAGACAAAATTATTGCCTCTTGTCACGTGGCAAAGGAGCAACTGACTTCAAGATGCAAAAAATTAAGACTGTTTTTTTTATGAGTGGCTTTTCTTGAAAAACTATTTTCTTTAAACATAAATTGCTTTATTGACCTGAATTTCAGCTTCAACTTTGGACACTATTCTCTGCTGGCAATAGTGTCAAATCCAAATTTTGTCAATTCACTAATTTCTACAATCAGGACCACCTTTCCTACATTGGACCAAAACTGTTCATTGCTTCTTGTAGATACTAAAAAGTTTTGTGCATCCGTAGCACACTGCACACCCAAGATACAAAGCACCATATGCCCCTGATATCATTATTGATTATCATTATAGAGTGATTGGATATAAATTGTGAAAAGGATCTGCAATTGTCTAGGTGTTACATTCAGAGGAATGACAAGAAAATTAATTTCAGACTTTGCTAATACAATGTTTATTCATGTTGGTATATATCAATTGTGCAAAAGATATGTTGGCAGAAGACAGTTTATGTTTGAAACACAAAAGCGGCAACTCTTTCAGTTGGTTGAGTGAAAATCGGGACATGATAACTGGAATAGAAACATGAATTTATTATATAAAGAATCCACAAGAAGGGTTGTTCAACAATGATAGATATGCTCTCACTACATCTATCATAAAGATAGAGGCAGTCAGGCATCTAATTCATTGTGACAGCCTCTTCCATAGAAGATACTCATTTTTATAAGTAAAAGCATTTTATGGTCTTTTTCTATACTGGAGCACTTCTGTATAGAAAATGTCAATTCTTTCTGCTTTCTTTACACTGAGATTAAAAGACCACATGCAGTCAGATTTCCTGCAGTATCATACAAAGATAGATGAGTATTGAGAGAAGGTACTGTTTTATTTTTAGATTCAGTGTTGTGCTGAATGTTGGTTAAATGTTGCTTAAGAAATATCAGATAAGCCTATGTTCATAAGATCAGTGTATTGATGATGAGAGAGTTCACTGCATGGGACTGGATAACTGAGAAAGGAGGGAGATTGTACCATTACTAATAAGGACTTGGATTCAAAAAGCATTGAATTATTTTCTAGCTTTTTAAACTTATACTACTCTGTTAATTTTTCCTTTTACTAACTTTTTTTAATATAACAACTCTCTGGTTTAGAATCCAAAAATATTTTAACTAGGAATGGTGTCCTTTTCTATGATTCAAGAGAAGTATATTTTTATGGAAATTATAAAATTCATGATTAGATAAGCCAGAAGTCAAAAGTGCAAAAATTTTTTTAAATCAAATTCTCCCAACATATTTTGGGTGATTTTCAAAATCTAATTTGCTAAAATCTTTCCTGAGGTCACATTGGTAATTTATAATTGTAACTAAAAGTTAATAAAAGTAAGTAGTTCCTGATGTAACATATTTGTTGTAGCAAGGTTAGTGTTGTAAGGCAGGTAAGTGGGTGGACCCAAACATTTTTATCTATATTATCACCTACTCATTCAGAAAACCACAAATGAGAAAAGAATTTCTTTTTGAATCCATAAGCCTGATATTTTGGGCTGCATGCTATTTTTTTCATACACCATAAGACCATTTGATGACAGAGGTGACACAACTTCTAAGAAATATGTTTGACTTACTCTGCAAACCAACTGTAAAAATGGAATGAATGGAACAAAAACATTTCAATAGTCAATGAACAAAACTTTTTAAAAATATTTTTTCCTCTTCCCTTCAAGAGCTAAAGTACAGATATCTGAGGGTGCAGGGGCTAAGGATTCAAAAAACAAAATATTTACATATTTGCATGGCTTCATGCAAAGATGTAAGTATTTTGTTTTAAGTACTGAAATTCTGTAAACTTTGTAATAGATTGTAGTCATTTTGATGGTATTATTTTATTAAAAAAATCGAACATTAAAGAAAGCCTTCATTTGTTCAATTCTCAATTAGTTTTTATACAATGAACAAAGTATGCTTTCAACCCTTCCCCTCTCTTGAATATCTTCAATAACCAACTCACAGTTATCATGGCCAGGTTATGATGTGGTTTGCTTTCTTGGACCCCCAACACCTGAGGGACACCTGTATTGCCCTGTAATGAGCCTTACCTAACCAGTTCAGCTCAGGATAAAACAAGTGATCTTGTAGTTAAGTATCCTAAATCATCACCCCTAAAAATGAAGTTGGGTAAAAAATAAACTTCCAAAAAAGTCTACACCAGGATAAATGTTCTCTTATGAATTCACAATGTTCTCTTTGCCTTGCTCAATTTCCAAATTTGTTGCTGTTCCAATGCCTGTGTTTGGTAAGGGTAAGTCTCTGAGATAAAGCTTGGATTATCCCCTTTTTTGCCCAAATCTGGCAGCCCTGGCAAGAGTTCCCATGGTTCTGTTGTCAGTTAGTACAATATACTAACCAAATCAGATCTAATAAAAACAATGTATAAAAAATAGAAATAGAATAAAAGTAACTTATTATCAGCTATTTTTACTGTAGGTGTATTCATTTTTCTATATAGTTAGGAGCACACTATTTTTTTTTTTGTTTTGAAAGCAGGTATGTTTCTTTTGATTTCTTCTTCTTTTGAGGGTCTCATGGAGAACCAATGCGTCCTCCCAATAGTCACTCATGGAGCTGAAACGTGGAACCTAACCAAGAGACAGATCTGCAAATTGAGGACCATACAACGTGCACATGAAAGAATTATGCTGGGCCTCACATGGAGAGACCACAAGACAGTACAGTACATCTGAGAAAAGACAAGAGTCAGGGACATCATAGAACCCATTGAAAATATCAAATGGCGGTGGGCTGGCCATGTTGCAAGAATGGCGGAAAAACGATGGACATTGCGACTCACGACATGGATCCCCCGAGATCACATGCGCAACCGAGGCTGACAGAATATTAGATAGAGAGACGAGCTAGACAAGTTCAGAAAGTACTGGCTCCGTGACGCCCATGATTGAGAAGTGTGGCAAATCCTGGGGAAGGTCTATATCCAACAACGGACGTTAAAAGACTGATGATGATGATGATGATGTTTCTTTTGAAACTGTTTGAATATGAATACAAATAGCAGTAAAAATGTTGATACTGTCAAAAAAAATAATTCTGAAAAGTTTTCGTTTTATCAGAGTTAATATCTGCTCAGTGATTATATTGCTACAACTGACTGACTGCCCGGTATAATTTGGTAGGTTAAACTACGAGATCCCCAACTTGATATTCTCCAATGAGAAACCATCAAGCTGAACTGTCAGCATGGGTTTCTCCAGTTTTCAGGTTGGTCTAACTGACTGGCTATGTATCTATGTAAAACACATATAGGTTGCCGTACCAATGGAGATAGAGGACTGAAAATGTAACCCTTTACTCTGTTTTTTGTTTTTTGAAAATCCCGCCCTCATAAATAGGATTTTAGTGGGGGTTCGATATTCTACATGAGTTTTTGGTAAATTGATCCTTTTGTTTGTGCCCAGCAGCATTCACTATTGTTTTCTGGTTACTGCTCAATGAAAGACGAGAGAAGTAAGTTTTTCATTGATCACCCCTTTTTGCAATTGATCACCCTAACATGGCATGTTACCAAAAGACATTGGTCATGTGATGGTTTCTATTAAGTGATTAACCAGATTTAGTATTGTATTTACTAAAATGTTCTTGAGTATGTTTTCTCGTCTGTTTAACATAGTGTTAAAAAACTTTCCTAATAAACAAATACTTTTTTTTTTTATTTACTTTTCAGAATTAGAAATGCTATTGTAAAAATGGATTATCTCAGTTCAGGGGTCAGGAGTTGGGTGTCAAATTTCCTGAGGGTGTTGCAACTGTCTGCATTGACCCAGGGCCTATAACAAAAGAATAGTGCAAATTTAATTAGTTCCACCCTACTCAAAGGTTGTATCTTACATGTTACACTCCCAGATTGCATTCTGCCTACAAAACACACCCATTTGCAAAATATGTCCCAACAAAAATCAAGAAAAAAATAAAGAAAACAGGTCTGATTACTCGCTCAATAGCAACCATTATGTGACCAATAACTTTTGGCTACTCACCATGTTGGAGGTGACCAACTAAATAATTGTTTAAAGGGGTAATCTATGAATAAGCTAATTTGCTCACATTTTGTTGGGTAGTAAACACTAAATAATGACATTTCAAAAAACAAGCTGACACAAACTAAAGGGTCAATTTAGCATAAAGTTACATTGCAAATTGAAAACCCCACTAAAAACCTATGGGGACAAATTTGATAAAAAAAGATAAGTTTTTTTGTAGACATAGTAGAGTAAATGTTGAAATTTTCAGCCTTCTAGCTATTGTTGTGGCCCGTATGCATGATACGTAGCCAGCCAGACCAACTTAAAAACTGATAAAAGTCTATCTTGACACTTTTGATGATAGTTTCTAATACTAAAGCAATAACAAAATGTACTTGTGATTTATGGACGTCATGAAAACATTAGTACTTGATTACGCTTTTGTGTGTGTAGTTCTTTTCGATCATTTCAGACTAAAATTCATACCTTATTTTAGATGACCTCTTTGAAATTTGGACTTTGTTCTGAACTAAATATATAACTCTGGCTTTGTGGGTTTAAGAATTCAAGAGTTGGCTTATATTCCCACAAGACATAATTTTGGTAGTTTGAAATGAGGAAGCAGTAACTTGGGATCTCCAGGAAAAAGTGTTATAAAAATAAAAATAAATCGAACTTTTTAGTTTGAAAATTTGAAGAAAACATGATCGTAATTCTAAGAAATATATTCGTTGGTTGTTACTTGATTACTAAAGAAGAAGTATAGTTAAATTTGCAGTTTACGTATCTATTAACATATCTATTCACATCATCTACGAATGAAAGCAACTATGAAATACATCCTGGTTGTTAATCTGTATTTGTTTACTATCAAGTCTCCTTGATTATCTTAACCTTTCCTTTGTTTATTGCCATTATCCTCGCAACATTATCTACATCTAGAGAGGATGAAAGTAACTCTGAAAAACATTCTTGTAGCTAATCAATATTTGATTAAGAAACAATCAAGTCTCCTTGATTTTGTTAATATTTCCATATTTATTGCCATCATCCTCACAACATTATCTACATCTAGAGAGGATGAAAGTAACTCTGAAAAACATCGTTGTAGCTAATCAATATTTGATTAAGAAACAATCAAGTCTCCTTGATTTTGTTAATATTTCCATATTTATTGCCATCATCCTCACAACATTATCTACATCTAGAGAGGATGAAAGTAACTCTGAAAAACATCGTTGTAGCTAATCAATATTTGATTAAGAAACAATCAAGTCTCCTTGATTTTGTTAATATTTCCATGTTTATTGGCATCATCCTCGCAACATTATCTACATCTAGAGAGGATGAAAGCAACTCTGAAAAACATTCTTGTAGCTAATCAATATTTGATTAAGAAACAATCAAGTCTCCTTGATTTTGTTAATATTTCCATATTTATTGCCATCATCCTCACAACATTATCTACATCTAGAGAGGATGAAAGTAACTCTGAAAAACATTCTTGTAGCTAATCAATATTTGATTAAGAAACAATCAAGTCTCCTTGATTTTGTTAATATTTCCATGTTTATTGCCATCATCCTCGCAACATTATCTACATCTAGAGAGGATGAAAGTAACTCTGAAAAACATCGTTGTAGCTAATCAATATTTGATTAAGAAACAATCAAGTCTCCTTGATTTTGTTAATATTTCCATATTTATTGCCATCATCCTCACAACATTATCTACATCTAGAGAGGATGAAAGCAACTCTGAAAAACATCGTTGTAGCTAATCAATATTTGATTAAGAAACAATCAAGTCTCCTTGATTTTGTTAATATTTCCATGTTTATTGCCATCATCCTCGCAACATTATCTACATCTAGAGAGGATGAAAGCAACTCTGAAAAACATCGTTGTAGCTAATCAATATTTGATTAAGAAACAATCAAGTCTCCTTGATTTTGTTAATATTTCCATGTTTATTGCCATCATCCTCGCAACATTATCTACATCTAGAGAGGATGAAAGTAACTCTGAAAAACATCGTTGTAGCTAATCAATATTTGATTAAGAAACAATCAAGTCTCCTTGATTTTGTTTATATTTCCATGTTTATTGCCATCATCCTCACAACATTATCTACATCTAGAGAGGATGAAAGTAACTCTGAAAAACATTCTTGTAGCTAATCAATATTTGATTAAGAAACAATCAAGTCTCCTTGATTTTGTTAATATTTCCATATTTATTGCCATCATCCTCACAACATTATCTACATCTAGAGAGGATGAAAGTAACTCTGAAAAACATCGTTGTAGCTAATCAATATTTGATTAAGAAACAATCAAGTCTCCTTGATTTTGTTAATATTTCCATATTTATTGCCATCATCCTCACAACATTATCTACATCTAGAGAGGATGAAAGTAACTCTGAAAAACATTCTTGTAGCTAATCAATATTTGATTAAGAAACAATCAAGTCTCCTTGATTTTGTTAATATTTCCATATTTATTGCCATCATCCTCACAACATTATCTACATCTAGAGAGGATGAAAGTAACTCTGAAAAACATTCTTGTAGCTAATCAATATTTGATTAAGAAACAATCAAGTCTCCTTGATTTTGTTAATATTTCCATGTTTATTGCCATCATCCTCGCAACATTATCTACATCTAGAGAGGATGAAAGTAACTCTGAAAAACATCGTTGTAGCTAATCAATATTTGATTAAGAAACAATCAAGTCTCCTTGATTTTGTTAATATTTCCATATTTATTGCCATCATCCTCACAACATTATCTACATCTAGAGAGGATGAAAGTAACTCTGAAAAACATTCTTGTAGCTAATCAATATTTGATTAAGAAACAATCAAGTCTCCTTGATTTTGTTAATATTTCCATATTTATTGCCATCATCCTCACAACATTATCTACATCTAGAAAGGATGAAAGTAACTCTGAAAAACATTCTTGTAGCTAATCAATATTTGATTAACAAACAATCAAGTCTCCTCGATTTTGTTAATATTTCCATGTTTATTGCCATCATCCTCACAACATTATCTACATCTAGAAAGGATGAAAGTAACTCTGAAAAACATTCTTGTAGCTAATCAATATTTGATTAACAAACAATCAAGTCTCCTCGATTTTGTTAATATTTCCATGTTTATTGCCATCATCATCACAATATTATCTACATCTAAACAGGATGAAAGTAACTCTGAAAAACATCCTGGTAGTTAGTCACTATTTGTTTAACAAACAATAAAGTCCCCTTGATTTTGTTAATATTTCCATGTTTATTGCCATCATCCTCACAACATTATCTACATCTAAACAGGATGAAAGTAACTCTGAAAAACATCCTGGTAGTTAGTCTTTATTTGTTTAACAAACAATAAAGTCATTTTAGTTTTGCCATTATTTTCATGTTTATTACCACTCACTTACTGACTGCCTTTGATGGCCATTAAGATTGATGTCAAGCCATTTGTATCAAATTTATATCATAAGTATTTGTAAATAAATGGTGGCAACTACTCTATAATCAATATTTTTCCCCCAAAAGATCAATGTTCCCCCCCCCCCCACTAAAAGAAGAAAAAATGTCCCCTCTTACATTTGATCCCTAAAAAGGAGAAAAATGTTCCCCTCACTTTTGACCTCAAGAGAAAAAAAAAATATTCCATCTTACTTTTACCCCAACTTTTTAAAAAGTGACCTGAATATAGAGTTTGGTGAAAAAAATCAAACTCTCAAAAAAAGTGTTTTCAGAAAATGAGGCCAAGTAAAGAAGAAAACAACTTCCAAACAAAAGTGTGATCAGAATGAACATTCTCTCATGAAGTCACAATGGTCTCACTGCCTACCATGTACTGTTTTTTTTTTTGCTGGATTATGTTAACGTGCATTCGTACATACAGACAATTTATTATCATTGTATAGATATAGACATAGACGACCCTCAAAACATTACTGACAAACTGATGGATAATTATTATTTGATAAATCATCACATTTTTATTCAATATATGCTGCTGACACTGTCATTTTGTTGTTCTTGCCCTCTAATGCTGTTCCCTGTTCAGAATGTTTGGTTCCTCCCATAGTGGCCAATTAGACACTTTTTACTTCCAAATATAATCTATCAAGCCAATCTTGGTGGTTTCACCACAGGTGACAGCTTTTCAGTGCTTTTTTAGTCTAACTTTTGGAGGACATGCCCCTTTTGTATTCATGGCCACAACTGCATATAATAAAATATACCCAGTTCTTGGCCAGGTTCACGACTGGTTGGTTTTGGTCTTTGTCAGGTGTTCCCGGAGAAAGAACACAGAAGGGCATCCACATTTTAAATGGTTTCCTCTCAGTTTCAATAATTCAGGACCCAGTTTTGAGCTGTTCTCTTGGTCTACACCATCAGATGATGTTTCCTATACTATCTCTGATGAAATGTAATGTTAAATCATCGTTGTTAATTTTTGCTACTATTTACCTCTGTCTTAATTGTTGCTGCTTATTATCGCAACTACACTCAGGTTGGGTTCCCTTTAGCAGTAAGTAAATAAATTCAACAGTGTGGATTGGAATAAAAATGAATTCTAGGTGAGAATTGTACTCACAACTCTCTATACCAGAGGGTGGTTTGCTTAATACGCAACAGTTTTTGCCTCTACTGGAACTCATTAACAGGCATCAGTTCAAATGAAAACCTTAGACCCGTTCCCTATCCGTGATCTCCTTTGCACAATGTTTATCAGTTCAGTTCAGTTTAGTTCAGTAATTGGTAGTAAGAATTAACATCAATGATTTATAATACTTTATCTACTAAATAAAAATAAAATTGAAATACAATGTTATTAGAAAAACAGAAATAAATAAACACACACACACACACAGAACTATTTATAAATCAAATCTATTGAACAACTGTAGCAATCAAAAATGGCATTGGGTTTCATTCTATATGTTTGTTAGTGTGTTCCAGCATTCCTGACCATACTGTTTTGTTTATACTGGCATCAGCACTCGACTAAACACTTTCTAAAAATATCTCGGAATTTTTGAGATGAGTTATTATTATTATTTCCATTAATATTCGGACCATCCTCATCTTTGTTGTTTTTCATACAACGTTTCGGCCGTTGCACTCCCAGATGTTACCTGACGAAGGCCGTAGAGTGCAACGGCCGAAACGTTGTATGAAAAACAACAAAGATGAGGATGGTCCGAATATTAATGGAAATACTTTCTAAAAATGTTCTATTTTCCAGAATCTAGATATTTTTCAACATTTTTTTCTCTATTGTAGATGTTTCCCAAGGAAAACACCAGTGATGTCATAAATAGAATTTATTCTGACCATATTTATTCTCCAATAGAATTTTTAAAATTTTGACACAACAGTTGTTCAATTATTGACTAATGGCAAGTTTCTTTTTCTTTCATTACATAATCTTTTGCTCATTCCCGATCAATTTTAAACTCCTTTTCTTTAAGAAAGTTAGGCTACCCCAATTGTCATATGGCTTCCTTGCTCTTTACAATCATAAAACTAACAACTGTCCATCTTGCTATCACATTACTGGATTCTCTTGAGTTTTATTATTCATTTCATGCCAGTTTTTGTTCTTTTTGTATTGTTCAAAATGAACCTTCAAAGTAATAATTGCCTTGCCAAAACAGGAGACTTTTGATTGAAAATGTTTTCCTGAAAAAAAATTTTTTTTTTTACTCATTATCTAATTATGAAAAATTTATAAAAACATTTGAATTCTCACGCATCAGAAATCTGTTCATTTCTCATGCATCAAAAGTCTCACTGCTACTATAGGCATTCCCCGATATGATATTGTAAATTGATATAGTTTGTGATATAAAGCAGGTGGATCATGAACCTTATCTTTACCTATGTTATAACCCACATGTCCAGAAAACTGAGAAAAAACAGAATTTCCCTTTCAACCTGTAAGCCAGATACTTCGGGCTGAGCACTATTTTGCTACACGAAAAGCCTATTTCATGACAGAGGTGACATAACTCTCACCACACTCCACTGAGAAATATATTCAACTTATGCAGACTAACCAATTGTAAAAATGAAATAATGACAAAAACATTTCAGTGGTCAATGAACAAAACCTTTTTTGATTTTTTTATTCTCCTTTTCCCTTCAAGAGCTAAAGTACAGATATCTAAGAATTCAAAAAACAAATATTTACATATTTGCATGACTTCATGCAAATATATTTTGAAAAAATATTTCAAACGTCAAAAACTACTTGGTAATATATGAGCAAGCATTTGTCAGTTTTTTGTTACAGATTTTTTAGATAGAACCAAAAATACATAACAATTATGGAGAGTAAAACTTATATCATTTGAAAAATAAAATAATTTATGGTTATTTTTTTCAATATTTCCAATTATTTCTCTACCTAGATATTTTCAAAAAAGTATCCTTTTGTCTCATTGAAGGGCTGTAGTTGGTTATAAATTAATGCTTTATTCAGTCGACAGTTTGAACAGAGAATAGTTTTCTAATGGCCGAAATGTCGTGAAGAAATGAATACATAGACAAGGAAAATGGTCTGACCATATCATACATTTTCACTCAGATAGTTTAATGGTAAGCACATCTGTCTCACTGAGAGAAGGTCCTGGATTCAATTCCTGATATGAGTGAAGGATGTAGAAAACTCTCCATTAGGGCAAATTTCCCTGCATACTCTAAGAATTGTGATTAGGGTGGAGGTATCCCACCAAGGAGGTGGTCATAAAATCTAGAGACTTGCAATGATCACTTAACTGACACATACAACAGGAACCGGGATTTCATCACCAGCTGTCATAACCAATCGGAGGTGGTTCTCTGAGGAGACATGATGCTTTACCTTTCATATCATGCATAAAAATTATAGATTTCTGTTTTGAAGCTTAATTTTAGGATTAATCAAGATTATTACATCTTTTTCTTTTTATACTTTTTACCTGCATTATGTCAGGGGTAGTTCCATAAGTTTTGCCAGGGTGTCAAAATGGAGAAACTATATTCTTTAAATGTATTCGAGGGGAAGAAAGACAAGTTATTCTGCTTACAACTGTTGATCCTTTATATCAATTATACTTTTTATACCCATGAGAATTTGACAGTTTCTGGATAAATTGAATTTTTAATGTTTCCAATAGGATGGGGACAGGGTGATGATACAACTCTTTTAATTAGGCTGTTAATTTCCATCCATCTTTCAGAATTAAGGCCTTGAAGAAGTTCATTAAAATTGCCTTTTTTTTTTAAACTGTCAAGCAGTTCTTGACATAGCAGTTTGTTAACATGGTCACTTTTCACAAGGTTTCTACGGTTTTATGGATTGAAAACAAAAGCATTCACTTATGCAAATATTTCTCTTTCTATTCTATTTTAATATGCAAAATTTAATTTTTTTTCCAACCTTAAACCAAATTTTCCTGGGCAATGCTGGATATCCCTGCTAGTATTTAATAAAAAGCCGAATTAATGCCTTTGTTTTTTTGTTTTCATCTCACTTAGTTTTCATATGATAGATGATGATTGCCATTTTTCATCTACTGGTCATTCTTGAACATCATCCATACCCATCCCACAGTTATCAGAGCTCAGTTATAGAGCGGTTGGTTTACTAGGACCCCAACAACCGAGTATTAATGGCAGCCACCCATATTGCTACTGACAAGTATTGATAGATGTGGGGTTGTTACTGATCACTCTCTCTCTCTCTCTGTCTCACTCCTTCTATCAATCACTCTCTCTCTTTCTGTCTATCTCACTCCTTCTATCAGTCTCTCTCTCTCTCTCTCTGTCTATCTCACTCCTTTTATCAATCTCTCTCTCTCTCTTCCTCTCTGTCTAACTCCTTCTATCAATCTCTCTCTCTTCCTGTCTGTGTCACTCCTGTCTACCTCTCTTTCTCTCTCACTGTCTTCACTCTCTTTGTTTGTGACGGATAAGTGTATGTCTCTCTCTCTCTCTGTCTTTCTATCCTCCTCTATTTCTGTTGTTTTACCTGTCTTAAAGGAGCATAATTCCTTGAATTTTGTATTTCAAAATTTAAATGTAATCTTGGTTCAACTCTAAAACATAATTGTAGAAATAGTGGAAAATTTCAATATTTATAGCTCATTACGCCTAGAAAATTTTTTTTTCTTTTCAAAATTCATCCTCTAAATAACTTTTTAGATGGGGGGTTCATTTTGCAGTGTAAGTTTATCCTAACTTGATCCCTTAGTTTGTGTCCACTTGTATTTTGAAAAAAAAGACTTTTCTAGTAATCACTGCCCAACAAAAGATGTCAGAAGTAACTTATTTATTAATCACCCACTTTTCCAATTTTTTTATAATTGATTGCCCCTAACACAGCATGCTGCCAAAAGATGATGGTTGCATAACAGTTTCCACTGAGTGACTAAACAAACAATTTTCTTCTTTTTTTTTTACACTAGTATACCTGAGATAAAGGATAATTATGACAGTATCTTTTCTTCAGACTAATATCATTATCTTTATTACTTTTACCACGATGTTTCAGCTGATCAATTCACCAACCATCTTCAGGTCAATAAAATATTCAGTAAACAGTCATATATATGTAATTAAAATGGTAATGATTGGGTTTCCAGCTAGCATATTTCTAGATGCTACTTTTAATTGAAGGAGGTTTAAGGATTAACCACTTGGTGAAGACGGTAATGATAAGGATATTATTATGAAAGAAATAATCTACCAAACAACCGTAATCACCGAAGGTGGGGAAGAGTTCTTACCTTTTTATATTTGCATGTATTTGTTTATGTGTTTGTGTTTCCCAGTGCTCCTGGCCATACTGTTTTGTATACAGACTTGTAAATTGGTATCAGTACTCCACTATATTCTCTTTAAGGAATTTTTTTTTTTTAAATTTTTGGGAAAAAAGTTTTTTTAACCATTTTCGGGTCTTATTCTGACAGCCTAATTAATAATAAGTAGATCCTCCAGAATCTAGATGTTTCCAGATGTTTTTTTTACTCTATTTTAGATGTTTTCCTCTGGAAAATGCAAATGATGTCATAAGTAGAATCTATTCTGACCATACTTATTTTTTGATGGAATTTTTTTCACATGACTTCAAATTTTCACACTACAGTTGTTTAATTATTAAGTGTGATGGTTATTTTGTTTTCTGATTTAAAACTTTGGGCTAGAAACAGTTAACAGCTTTAGAAATAGATTTATAAAATCTTGAAGGAAAAAACCTGAGTAATCCACATATAAACACAACGTGTATCCATGTATAAATACGTATTTGTTCATTTGTGCAACACTTTCCGATGAGCATTCAGGTAATACACTCTGATCATAGGCAGAGGAATACTTTTATCTTAGGCAGAGTGCACATGTACTCTGATCCTAGGTAGAAGTGCTGATCTATGTATGAAAAATCCTGTCTTATTCTTTATTCTGATAGTTTTTCAAAAATTATTTCCTACTTGTCCGATCTAGGAACTCGAGAAAAAACTATTTGATTGCCTCTTGTTTTGCTACTCATTTTAACATCGCAGCTAAAATTCTTTTGAAAGTTTGAGTGGAAGCCACTGAGTTTGTAAAACATCCACTTGAACTTTCCAGAATGATGGACATGTTGTATTGAAAGGTCAGTGGACATTTCATAGAAAGATGACATTAAAGAGGAAACATGTTCATTGATAATCTTACCAAATTAATTATATCTACAATACTGCTTATGTTTGAACAAACAAAAATTTTGCATGTATGGCTTGGTTTTAAGAGTTGCAAACAAGAACTTTATGCAAAGGGAAAATAAATTCCATTGCAATCAGCACAACAAGGCATTCATTTAGACATGGCTTCTTTAGTCCTTAATGCTAAGATTCATTAAAAAAATTGAATAACTGAATTAGATTTTTGAGTGGATTAAACCTAGTATTCTTTTCTATCATACTAAAATTTTTATTCAGGATCAGTTAGCAAGGAGATTGGAAAGGCTAACTAACATTGTTATTTGGAAAGTTGCCAAACTAGTTAGTTTAGTTAGTTAAGCAGCCTTAAATCACAACCAAAAAACACAGACTTCGTATTGGTTCAAATACTCATGAGCTTTACTGTATACAGTAAAGCATTATTAAATCAAACCCATTTATCTAACTTTTTCTTATTTCTTATTGCTCTCAGATATGTGGCAATTCTTGATTTCCTTACACCAAGCTTTTCTACAAGGCTGCATAGAGACCCTAATATTTGGGTCTCTATTTACCCAAACCCTGACAAGAACAATGTTAGTTTAATGTGGGAGAACCTCACACGCAAAGGTGTAGGACAGGAACTTCATTAAAAAATTCTCAACTATTGTTACAAGGACATGGTCAGTGATCAAACTCTGATCCTGCTGGTCTAGACTACACCCAACAATGACAATGGTGTTGCATCTGTGTCCAACTGGTAAGAAATGATCTTCCAAAGATTGGAGGCCATGTTGGAGTCATCCCTCACAATACCCCTTAATACATTGTTGACTTGAATTGATTTCTTTCTTTAACTGTTCTGGACAGTATTGCTCAAATATATTTGAACAAAATTTATGTTTGTTCAAATACTGATGAGCTGTACTGTATAATGTATTATAATTATATTGGCAAAAATAATAGCAATAATATCATATCATGATGAGTATAGATTAATGCATAAATACTAGTTGATGTAGGCCTCTATGTATACTGAGTATTACCAGACTATTCACTGGTAGGAGGAGGAACTTGCCCATACTTGAAATCAGTTATTTCTTTTCTTTGGATATTTTGTGGTAATGAACATGTCCAGCTTTGTTTGTGCAATTCTATTAAAATGCTCTAACTTGGAGAATAAAGCAATTTCCAGTCCAATTTACAACTGAAGACAACCTTTAAGCAAATGATTATGATTTTTGATCGTTTTTCATTAACTAAGTTTATAGATAAATTCTCTGCTTTATATAAATTTGAGTCTAATTTTTCTCTTCTGTTGTAACTTTCTTATAAAAAACAGAAAAGGAAAAAAAATTATAGAAAACTATTATCGTACTTGTGCAGCAGAGATTTTTAAAACTTATTATTTGTAAGTTTTTAAAAATGTAGCTGCTGTTATTCACAAGATTAAAATAGATGTAAGTAACATTTCTGTCTGAATTTTTTAGATTAGGGATTATCATAATGCATAGAGCTTTTTTTATCGTCCTCATCTCGGTTCATGATTTTTTAACACAACGTTCTGGCCGTTATATATCATATATATAAATATAATATATATATATATATATATATATATATATATATATATATATATATATATATATATATATATATATATCTGGTTATTCACTCAGTAGAAACCATCACAAGACCAACTTCTTTTGGAAGCATGAAATGTTGGGGGTGATCAATTAAAAAATTGGAAAACGGAATGATTAATGAATAAATTACTCCCCTTGCCTTCTGTTGGGTGGTGATCACTAAAAAAAGTCAAAATTTTCAACAAAAAAAATGAGCATGAACGCTTCCAGACAAAAAAACTTTTCTTTCTAGTCACAAGGGGCAAATGTTGAAATTTTCAGCCCTCTAGCCCCATTGGTACAGTCTGTACATGCAATACATACATAGCTAACCAGCCAGCCAGACCAACTAAGAAACTGAAGAAACCTATCTTGACAGTTTCTGATATATATATATATATATATATATATATATATATATATATATATATATATACACACATGCACATACATATCCTCACCATATATATATATATATACATACATATGTATATCTTTTACTATTTCATCATTATCCTCTTTATGGTATTGTTTTATGCTACTGTTTGTTTTTTTTTACAAAACTAACAACCAACACACACATTCAAAAACATGTACACATGCACACAAGTGTATGAGCATACTCACTTATGCAAATACAAAAACGTACACTTACAACCCATCCCCACAGAAACAAACATACACTCATGAACATACACACACACACACACACACACACATTTATTAGAGGTTATTCTTTGCAGTCTATTTCATAAAAATGTTTTTTTTTGTTATATTTTAAAATTTGGAGAATGTTGGATTATCAATTTTCATGGTCTGCAGCACCTCATTTACTTCTGGGAGTAGATGTTAATGCAATTTGTAAATACTAATTGAATTAGATTTGTAGCAATGGATTTGGAGAGATATTTATATAGTGTAAGAACTGCTGATTTCATGAACACACTAATGTGCTGAGCTGCCAGGTGAGTTGGTAGATTGTGTAGCATTAATTCTCCAAGGAAAGAAAATATAAAATTTCTTACAGGTCTGGTAAGTCACGCAATAGAAACCAACATGTGACCCATGTCCTCAGCAGCATGCCGTGTTAGGGGTGATCAATTCAAAAATTAGGGAAAAGGAGTGATCAATAGATAAGTCACTTCTCTCGCATTTTGTTGTGCTGGGATCACTAAAAAACTATGGGATTAATTTAGCATACACTTACATTGCAAATTTGAATCCCAACAAAAAACCTATTTGAAAAGGAATTTAGGAGGAAACAGAAAAAAATTTTCTTTCTGAACATATCAATATGTAGATGCTTAAATTTTCAGCCCTCTAGCTCCATTGGTGTGCCCTTCATGTGCAATACATACATAGCCAGCCAGCCAGACCAACTTACTGGTACCGAGGCAAAATTGAATAAATCATATGTAATAGCTGAGTCTGTCACCTTTATAGCATCAGTAGCAGCCACTGCTGATAAGTGTCCGTGAAATAAAGGATGATGTACTAGTAAAAATGAGTAGTGAGAATCCATCATGCTTATAGTATCAGTTGCAACCATCAGTCAAACTTGTTATTTTACATTTACAATATCCATCAGCAAAACAACAAATCATTAGTAAGAATAAAAATCAAATTGGAGATTAGATTTTGCAGTCAAGATCAAGATACATAAATTATTGATAAAATGATATACACACATGTATGTTATTTCAGTATGATTCGAGAAATTTTTGTGTGTATGCACCAAGTACCAATATAACTTGACAACTGGCCGTTGTACGTATTTGATATTCCCCAGATATGTTGGTCCATGGACATTGCGGTTCCAAGTTTGACGTCATCTGGCTTTACAGTTCTCAATATGAGGGGGGGATGCTCATTTTACAATATATATTCAACGTGAGATAGATATAGTTTTTTGCCTGAACATATACTACAGCACCAGCATTCATGAGCATAAGTTTATGGATTTAAAATGTTTGGTGAGTATGGAGAGAGAGTGAAAGAGAAAGAGAGAAAACTTGGGTTTTTTTTTTTACTGACATATCTTTCTATAGAACAAGATTAAATTAAATTATATCAAGATGATGTTACAGCATTTTCAAAAGAAATTGTTTTGATTGTTATCACTATTACAACAATACTTCTGTTTTGATTGTTGTTATTAATGACTTCATAAATAAAAAAACTGCATCTCATTACTTCATGTTTAAAGTTTCATGAAAATAGACGCCCCTTTTTCAATGTGCTCATACCAGGGCTCTTCTTTTAAGGAGAGCCTTGGCATGTGTATAATCTTAACACATAATTTGTGTTGATTCCAAGTGATTTTTGATTACAGCGGGTTTTACTGTCAGTGTTAATGTAGAATTAATTTTTAAATTTTACTGAGCTTAGAAATTAATATGAATTAATAATCTTGAATTAAGTGTCTTATATGGTTGGATCCACAGAGTAATCAGTCAAGGTATTTGGTGCCTGGATGCTAAGCAGATGAATTGTAAGAGAAATGAAATTCAAGAACCGCCACAATAAAAACTAGAAAGCACATATCTATATCAAGGCAATTGCCAGGGAAGGTAATTTTGTATGAATTGGTCCAAAAATTTAACCACTCCTTCCAAGGCCCATTGCTCACCTTTCCGCAAGATTTCATTGAATTCATTCAGAACTTTTGGAGATATCTTGTGGATAAACACACGGACAGAAGGACATGACCGAATATATATGCCGCTCTATATTCATTGGCAGAGGTAACTAGAAAGCCCCCGGAGAATGCGTACCTCTGCCAATTCTGCACACTGACTAAATCAGATATGAATTACTGGATCCACCCCCAAAATGTAAATACTTCTTCCATAGACCATGGTTCACCCTTTCACAGAATTTTATTGAAATTCATTGAGAACTTTTGGAGATATTGAGTGGTAAGGCAGATGTAAAGACAAGCATGATTGAATACATATGCCTCTCAAACTTTGCTGACAGTGGTATTAATAACTAGAAAGTTCTCTGCCAATGCTGTAAACTAACTGAATTTGAAACAATGTGCTGGATCCACCCCAAAATTCAATCAATTCATCCATAGCCTATGGCCCACCATTCCACAAGATTTTATTGGAATGCATTTGGAACTTTTAGAGTTGTGTGGACAGACAGACGGAATGATGGGAGGGAAGGAGGAAGGAAGGAAGGATAGACACAGGGCAGTATATATATCTCTCCAACTTTGTTGGCAGAGGTAAATAAAATAATTTTCCTTGATAAATCAACATTGGCGATGTCATTCAAGATGGAAACTTTGTTCTGCTGATTAATTACTAAGTAGTCAAGTTCTAGCATGTTCAGTCATGTAACAAATTGATAAAAACAAAATAGAATGATTTATGATTTTGACCAAGGCAACGGTAGCAGACAGAGTTGTCCAAGGTTTTATCATTGATATATTGTCACATTCTTAGAGCCGTGATTATTTGATTGTAAACAGAGTTGTAGTGACTTGCTTGTTAATCAATTACAGTTCTTTAGGATAGCAATTATGACTATTTACTCTTAATACCATCATTATTTCATTAAAAAAATAGGAATATATATATATATATATATATATATATATATATATATATATATTCTGATATAATGTTTATAATAAAAGTGCTCAGTATTTAGAGGAAAATAGAACTAGTATAATATACTTACAGAATTCTCACAACAAATTTGTTTCACACATCTTTGCAATTATCAAGAGAATTGTTCTGAAAATCTATCTGTAATCTTATATATACCTTGTTTTGTACTTTATTTTTTTCACCAGTGTTCGGGGTTTGAATTCTTAAAAGTTTTCTGTATTACAGTTATTGAAATTCCATCTAGAATGTGCAAGTAGTTAACAATACTATTAAGTCCTAAGTTCATTACTTCAATGTTAGAAATGTACCTATAGCTTTGATATATACATATAAGAAATGATATATAAATCCATGATCTTCTTGTGAGAAATTACTTCACATAATTTATGGTATAGTTTATGTTTCACTCATTAGAATTATCTTCCAATGGATTATTATCCTTACATTTTAATAAAAATTTCTTTGTATGCATTTAGCTACTAAATTGCTTACTTTTATTCAAAAGAAGTTTATCATTTGAAAAATCAATAATCAGTTTTTCTTCCAAACATAAATAGCATTTCTGTGCTGCGCTTTTGCATACTGGTGTTGTGATTAAAATTCTTATTTAATTATAGGAGAGTATTTGAAAATTGAAGAAAGACAAATATTTATATTCTTTTACATATCATATATATTTATATTATGATTTATAGCAGCCTTACTGAACATTTTTACATTGGGGGAAAACTTGAACAACTTTCATATTTCAAGGAGCCCCTTCATGAAAATGTTATATGTACAACTAATGACGCATCAGTCCTGAAAGAGTTTTTCAGACAATCAAATTCCCTCTTATTATTTTCCAAAAACTTTCAGAACGTTAATGACTCTTCTTGAAATTATTGACAAAATCTACACATCTGTGTGTTCAAAAATGTATGTTTTACAATCTAAAAATAATTATCAGCATTCCACAGTGTACAGGAAGACAGTTTCCTACATATTTGTTCATTTTGGTGAACATACTTATTTTTTCAGTCCCCTCTCACTTAAAAGACATTTGATATAAAAAATATAAAATAGAAATCAGTTTCCTTGAAAAAATATTGATAAGCTTAGCTTACCTTTCATAAGATTAATGTTTTTCATAAATTTTATATACTTGAGCTGATATCTGGGCAAAAGAATGGCATAATAGTTTCAAATTGTGGGAACCAGTCTTAAACTAAGATTAAGCGCTATCAAATGAAATAAGATATCAAACTCAAACAGGCTATCTATGGATAGATTAAGAATATGGAGCATTACCTAAAGATTAAAGTAGGATATCAAATGTCATTCAGTAAATTGAGATGCCGATCTTTTTCGGTTGGTAAAAATTCTGGCTCTCAGTGTCAGATATCAAGACAGTGAATGAGAAAAATCCAAAAATTTAGCAAAATGTGCTTTCTTACTTATGTATAGAATTTTCGCTGAACTTCTGACAGCCACTTGCAGAACTCTGGTTAAGGAAGGTTGGTTTTTAGTGTATAGCTTAGTTTGGGACAGGGTCATATTAGCAGTGCATCATGTAGAGATTGAACTTGCTACACAATGATCTGTGATATTAAATTTCTAAGCAACAGACACCTTACTTGTGGCTATTCATTCATCATAATCTTCACCAGTCATGATAAGTCCACTGCTGGACAATGGCCTTTCTCATTTTCTTCCGTGGTGAGTGTAGTTGCACTCAGTTGTCATGTCCTTCTAGCAAAATTTTATATATTGTCTTTCTGTCTTAGGTATAGTCTTTTCTCACTGTGTTTACTGTCCCATGGGTACCGATTGGTTAACTTTTTGCTTCATCTGTTGTCCCTACTTATCGCTATGTGTCTTGTCCATTTCTACTTTTGTGGCTTAATTAATTGTACAATATCCTTCATCGAGATCCCCCTTGGATCCGTGCTGTTTTTTTTTTTATTGATATGAGTTATCCCTAACATTACTCTTTCCATTGCTCTCTGTATTATTCTGAATTGGTTTTCAAGTGTTTTTGTAAGTTTCCAGGTTTTTCACCTTTACCATAGCAGGTATTATGTATCAACTGTGTACTAAGCATATTGTCAATTTGCTTTTTAGCATGTCTCTATTCATACCAAATGCTAGCCAACCGTTATACATCACCTTATTTCATTTTCATGTTTTTTTTTCAGTTAATGAAGCTTGACAAAGATCACCTAGATGAATATATCCCTTAATTTCTTCAAAATCTGCACTGTCTTGAGCAAAAACAAAAATCAAAATAAGAGTAACCACTTTAGTAGTATTTATTAAACTTAGGTTAATCTGGTATGAGACCCAAGTACCTTATAAAGTGCAAACACTATGAGGACCACGAAATCTTAGAAAGTGCAAACACAACTCTAATTCACTAACCATCACGCTATTGCAGAAGTCAACTAATAATATTTTGTATAAAATGAATTATTGATGCATTATTGATTTACTTGATAATTAAATCCAATTTATTTTTCAGAAAATTTCACAACAATCTCTCAAAGAACAAAAAGAAAAGGAGGTCTTCATCGGAAAATGTCTTCAACGAATTCAGGATCCTGAAAAGGCATTTGAGCAAACTGATTTTGAATACGGTGAGAAACATTTTATGTGGTATCTATACTATTATTCTGCTTGTTCACCTCTGTCAGCAAAGTTTAAAAGAGGTGTATATATTTGGTGGGTTCTATGTGTTTGTCTGTTGGTTCATATCTTTGTCTGTCCACATGATATCTTCAAAAATACCGGATGGATTTCTATGAAATTTTGTGGGCGATGGGGTAAGGCAAAAGTGGTAAAATCTTGTGGTGGATCCAGGAATTTTCATTTTGATTGACAGATATCTTTCCATCAAAAAAAAATTACATATCCCCGTGACTATCCACACAGTATCAATAATAATAATTTTTTCTTCTAAACATAAATAGCATTTTCGTGCTGCGCTTTTGCAAACTAGTGTTGTGATTAGAATTTCTATTTAATTATAGGAGAGTATTTGTAAATTGAAGGAAGACAAATATTTATTTTCCTTTACATAAATATATTTATATTATGATTTATAGCAGCCTTACTGAACATTTTTACATTGGGGGAAAACTTGAACAACTTTCATATTTCAAGGAGCCCCTTCATGAAAATGTTATATGTACATAATGACGCATCAGTCCTAAAAGAGTTTTTCAGACAAACTCCCTCTTCTTATTATTGTCCCAAAACTTTTTTGAATGCCAAGGATACTTCTAGGTATGGACAATGGACTGCAAGATGACTGATTAAATTTTTGAGCAGTGTACAATTAATTCCCTGTGTGGTAGTTATAAGTCCAATCCACAAAATGTCCAAACCTCAAAATATCACCAAAAATTCATGTTTACCCCCATAACATCTCCAAAAGTTTTGAATGAATAATAGGAATGATATTTTGTAGAAGGATGGACAATAAGCAATGGAAAAACTGATTGAATTTTGAGGCAAATCCATGCACAATTGTTTCTTCTGGTAATTGTGTTGGTAGAGATGTGCACTCTCTGAGTGTTTTAAAGTTTACAACTTATGCTCTCTGATTATCATTCATTTTTCACTGGGATCTTCCAGAAAAGTGGTTCTCAACCTAAATGATTTTTTTCTCACAGACTTCTGGTTTTTGAAAGGTCTCTCTACTCAACAAGCTCATAGACACCAGACTTTTGAAAGGTCTACCTACTCAATTAGCTCACTGACCCTTAGTTTTGCAGACCTAAGGTTTGGAATGTCTATTCTAGAAATTGTCAAGTTGGATTAGGGATTATATTTTTCAACATGACATCCTCCATCTCGTTCTCTGTCTCGTAAGAAAAATTGATAATAATTTTATATACACAATAGTAGAAAATTGCTCGCTGATCAATTTCAGTTTCTAATATTTTTTTGGTATTTTACATTCTTAATAACATCTGGTTTATTTCAATGTTTTCATTGAACGGCAATACAGAGTCTAGAGTTGTGTTTGTTTTCCTACCATAACAAGAACAACAGGAATAATCCTCACCAAAATGAGGGATGTGAACTGATATGACCAACTGAATGCTAGGAGACTGTCTTACTGACTGAGCTAAACGACAACTCTTCGATATTGATTAAAATTTATCATAACGATATGCCAGAGATTATTTGATTCTAATAGTTGAATACTTTTATACAAAAAATTATATATTTTTATAATTCTTATAATCTATTATATACAATATAAAAGTTTTAGCAATCATCTTCAGTTTGAACAGAAGTTCAAGTGGAGTTTGGTCCTGTAACAGCAGGGCTTGTTAATGATATAATCTGGTTTATGTCAATGTTTTATCTTTTATTTTCATGTTTAGAATCATGCACTTCAAATCTTCCATTAAACTCTTCATGAATGATTGCATTAACAATTTTAATTTGTAAACTTTTACAGATGATTGCTTAAAACAATTTTTGGATACAGTTATTACAAATGTATCAAAGAAAACTTTGCATGGTAAGTAATATTTCAATTTTTTTGTTTTTCTATTTTATATTTGCTTATCAGAAACCATCAACCAAAACAGTCAACCTAGGTTTCTTTCAGTTTTCATATTGGTTTGGTTGGCTATGTAAATATGACATTAATGGAGTAAGAGGATTGAAAATTCAAACAATTACTCATTATGCCTTGAAAAAATGTTTTTGTTTTTTTTTTTCAAAATAGCCCCACCCTGAATACCTTTTCAGTGTGTGTATGGGGGACAGTTTGCAATGTAAACTTATGCTAAATTGATCTCTTAGTTTGTGTCTGCTTGTTTTTAGATCACTGCCTAACAAAAGGTGTGAAGAGTAGCTTATTCATTGACCACCTCCTTTTCTTATTTTTCTAATTGATCACCCTCAACATGACATGTTAGGGGTGATCAATATATAAGTTATAATGTCTGTGTTCGCAAAAAACAAGATGGCACAAACTAAGGATCAATTTAGCATAGACTCTCATTGCAAATTGAACCCTTCTATAAAAATCTATTTGGTGGGTGGAGGGTTCAGAAAAAAAATTTGTTAGATATAATAAGGAGTAAACATTGAAATAATTAGTTCTTTAACTCCATTGGTGTGGCCTGTACACGTCATGCATTCATACATGCATCGTCATCCGGACCAACTCGAAAACAGAAGAAACCTATTTTGAGAGTTTTGGTTGATAGTTTATAAAACTTTTCTATTGAATAAAAATCAACACAATATCAGCTTTACCTTTTCGAAAATTCAGGTATTCCACACTTTAATAGGTTAGTCTTGAAATAGTTAAGGTTTTTCTGGGTTTTTTTACTTGTGACAAAATAACTAGAGACTCACCATCACAGTCAATAATTAAACAATCATAACATCAAAATTTGAAGTCATGTAAAAAAAATTCCATCAAAGAATAAATACTGTCAGAATAGATTCTATTCATGACATCACTGGTGTTTTCCACTGGAAAACATCTAAATTTCTGGAGGATCCTAGTGTTATTAATAAACCCACCAAAATAAGGCCCCAAAAAGGTCAAAAAAGGCTTTTTTTTCCCTAAAATCAAAATATATTCCTAGACAGGGCCTAATGGAGTACTGATGCCAATTTTCAAGTCTGTTGACAAAACAGTATGGCCGGCAGTGCCAGAACACACAAATACATGTATATATAAAAAATGGATTGGACCCTTCACCACCTTTGGTGGCTATGG
This sequence comes from Thysanoteuthis rhombus, assembly GCA_963457665.1. Lineage (NCBI taxonomy): Eukaryota > Metazoa > Mollusca > Cephalopoda > Oegopsida > Thysanoteuthidae > Thysanoteuthis > Thysanoteuthis major. The sequence continues at coordinate 3,160,870 of OY735243.1, read as the reverse complement.
TGGCTCAATTATTTGAATTAAAAAGACTAAAGTTCATCTTCTCCTAGAAAGAAGGTGCATATGTTACACCAAAAGCAAAATTGCCTTATCGGTAAAATTTACTTATTTTTTCGTAAAAAAAGTTTGATTTTGCTTTGAAACTTTTGATTGTGAAAAAATAGTTGTTTTCATCATAGTTTTAAGGAAATAAACTTTTGGTCGAATTAAAACGTCACATTTATTTTTTTTTTGTAAAAAATGTTGAAACTTTGCGTAATGCATATATCAAAGGAAAGTAATCAATATAATTCTAAATGATAAGTATGAATGAAAATACATCATTTACCTTAGAAATTCAATATTTGATCAACAAACAAGAAATTCTCCTTGACTCTGTGAATATTTCCATGTTTATTGCCATCATCCTCACAACATTATCTACATATAGAAAGGATGGAAGCAATTCTGAAAAACATCCTTGTAGCTAATCAATATTTGATCAACAAACAATCAAGTCTCCTTGTTTTTGTTAATACTCCTCACAACATTATCTACATCTAGAAAGGATGAAAGCAACTCTAGAAAATATCCTTGTAGCTAATCAATATTGGATTAACAAACAATCAGGTCTCCTTGATTTTGTTAATATTTCCATGTTTATTGCCATCATCCTCACAACATTATCTACATATAGAAAGGATGGAAGCAATTCTTAAAAACACCCTTGTAGCTAATCAATATTTGATCAACAAACAACAGTATCTCCATTTGACAAATCAACTCTTCTTAATTTTACTTATGTTTCCATGTTTATTGTAATCATCCTCACAACAAAACAATATCTCCATTTTAAAAAATCAAATCTCATTGATTTTGTTGATATTTCCATGTTTATCACCATCATCATCACAACCTTACCTGCTTGCTTCTTTTCAGATCCCAAAACAATTTCTAGCGGTGAATCGAAGAGTAGATCTGAGATAAAAAAGGAGAAACTTCTCAGATCAAAATTTGAAGCCCCGCCAAGTGTTTTAGCAAAAATCAGAATGAAAAATCTGATGGACACGATGGATGAGGTATTAGAAATTTTTCTCATTTTCATTTTATCTTCTGAAAAAATGACTTTTAACCCAAGCAATATGAATCATTTGCTGTAAAAGAGAATATTTTAAATGTTCTAATTTTAGTCAAATCATAATACACATCTATTTACAGCAACATGATCAATACCTACCCATTTCAGACAAGAATATTTAGTAAATGATATTCCATTCTTAGTTATCAAGATAACTATAGTACTATTTTTCCAACTGTATAGTATTTCAATTTTTGCATTTCATAAGGTATTGAACACAGTTAGCTTTCTCTTGGTGTCATTTCCGATTTAATTTCTTTTCCAATTGGTAAATTTTGCAGTTCTTTCGTTTTCCTCATTATTTGATCTTCTGTATCTGGCCTACACCTTGAAGGAATTCTTTCAAATATCTTCTAAGACAAAACTATTGTCTCAGACGCTCAGTAGAACTAATAATTAATTGAATGTCTCAAACAAAAGATAGAAGTGATAAAATATGAAATGAAATATTTTGCACATCAAAATCAGTCTGGAAAATGCCTTCTTTTTGTGAAATGCAGAATAACAGCAACAAATGGAAACAAAAGAAACCACTTCTGTAAAATATAATATCAATAACAAATCACTAAGGATATCCCACAGGTAAAAATAGATATACGCTATCAGTCCATATGAAAAAATGGCTAATTCTTAATCTAGCAAACAATGATATATCAGTTAATATTATCCAAAGTTTAATAAATTATATGAACTAGTATCCTCCCCTCTGTTGATTCTATCCCTATATTTCAGTCTATAGTTCTCTGACTTTCTTCAAGTGAATACTGGATCTTTTAATCTTCAATCCTCTCAATATCAATTGTAATTCACACATAAAGAAGGTTGGAGAGTGCACCAGTCAAAATATAGAAATCAAAATAAAAGTAATGATATCAGTCTGAATAGTTTACAGATTAAGTATTTTACAGAGGAAGTTTGGACAGGGTCTTTTAGAAAGCATAACCAGCTGATAATATTAAGCAAAGGATATAGAATTGAAACAACTCACATTCATTGTTATGAATTCATTGCTATGCCATTAAATTCATTATTATAAGCAATTTTACGTTATAAAAGTTTGATGTAAAATTCATTTCTCATTTTTTAAATTTTTGATTTATTTTGAATAAAGTTTTGGGGTTTGATTGATTTTGATAACAATAACCGTCTGATAACATTATCTATGATTATGATGAATGGCTTCCTCTATACTTCATCTTGGAACTTTTGGTAATCTACCTACAACTGGAGAAATTTCTGCACTGCAATTACTTGACAACTGGCCATTGTGCAAATTCACCAGATATATTAGTCAGCACACAAGTCAGTGCTGTGTTAACTTTGAAGTTGTTTGGATGACAATTGGATGATCATCTGGCCATTGTACAAAATTGACATTGGCTTGATATATCAGTCAGCATAGAATTTTTGATTTTTTGGATCAGTGGTTCTTGAGAAATCTAATGAAAATTAATAAAAAATACAGATTATAGATCTTTCACCTAAAAATCATGGATCTAAATTCAGGAATGAAATATCTAAATTGGCAACACTGAAGAGAAGTACTTTGAAGCCATAGTTTTGTATGATGCTACACCTTAAAGTCCAGTCACTTCCAAATGTTCATATTAGCAAATTGCTACTTCAAATTTGAAGCAACTCTCTCTCTAATAGAAAATAAAGTAAATATCATCTTTGTAAAATATTTTTAATATTTTCCAAAATTTTGCCTTTTTTTTTAAATCATTAAGAGGAAATTGATTATGCTGTCAAATATTTTATACAAAACATAAGACATCAAAAAATGCCTGTCAATTAATATATATATTTAATTTTGTTTATTTTGATACTATCTATTTCATTTTCGTTTCAGGCTTCCGCTGTGAGAATTCACGATCCAAAGAAATGTAATACATGCAAGTGAGTTTCCTTAAATGATTTTAAAAACTTTATGAACAAAAATTTGTATCATAGTAAATGTAAGATTATAAAGAGTTGATTATACCAGGAGTTATGTTAGTGATAACAACAAGTAACAAAACTGAAAAAAGCTAGCTGCGAGTCCCGGACCTGAGTTTTGACTTACCCAGTTCAGTCATGCTGCTGGAATACTCCTTTGAAGGAATGACAAACCTCCACAGATGGCTCAGGTATCTGCACAAGAGAAGGAAACTCCAACAGAAAACCTAAGACCTCGGGACTTTATTCCTATTGTTCCACCTCAGTTGGTCATGGCATATGGACCCTTGGCTCAACTCATGCAGGCTGGGCTTTTAAAGTGTTGAAAAGCAAGGACAGAATGGATAGGAACAATTGTCATTTTGATGGTTACAAGATATGGATTTCATTTATGGCAAAATCATACAAGTATAATAGTGGGTTGACCTCATTAGCTTTTTAAAATGGCCGCTATATTAAGTCATTTCATTCATGTATATCATGAAATTTGAATAGCATCTATATATGCTCTCTGCCTGAACAAGTTAAAGGGTTTGGTTGGGTTGGATTGGTTAGGTGCACACTATACTTAAAGCTTCATTAGTGCAGATCTGAGGGCTATTCCAAGTATTCAAATCTTTGTTTGCGAAGCCAAGCCCTCATATTCAGACTAATATTCTCATCTTTACTGTTTTGATTACTATAATACATTCTCAAGCTTTCTTCAGATATATAATCGACCCTTATCTAAAATAAACTTCGATACCCAGTTATATGAGTATTTATAGTTCTCCATTAAACAACAAGGGTAAACCATTTGAATACATGGGGGAAGGCATTTTTTATTTAAATGCTCAATGAATGTCCGGGTTATTATCTGAAACATTATGGTAGATGCTATAAATTTGAAAACAAGGAAAATTGTATTGTTTTTCATCATGATGTCTGTTGAGAATGAGGTAATTTCTAAATGTACATCATTTTTTTTCTGAATCACACGATTATGAAGTCATATGCCAACACCATACAATTTTAAACATGGAGTTTACTGTTTGAAAACAGTCTTTTAGGGGTCAAACTAAAAATTGTATGAAAGTTTTACCACATTAAAAGTTGGATTTTCATAGGAAAAGTAAAACACTGCATTTTAAACAGAGAGAAAATACTTATAATCAAAATATGCATTTATGAATGTTGTTAAGAATCTATTTTTCATCACAACTAATGGCACATTTCAGAAAATAGTTCTGTATTCAATATGAATTGGAAGTTCTGTGCTCAATATGAATCGGAAGTTCTGTACATTATGAGTCAAGTAAATAAATTATGGTATGCATATATCATATCGTATTATTCACTTGTTACAAGTTTCTTCTGCAAATGCCAAATTGACCTTTCTCCCTGCTCCAGTTGCTTTGGGTCATAATTCAAACGAATGGAATAAGAATAGTAATTCTTGATTAACATATGACATTTCCCAAGGGAGAAAAACAAAGTTTTTGATAAACAGACTATCTGAAAAGTGAGTTACATGAGAAGTATATTCAAATTTACATAAGCAAATAATAAAACAATCTGCACATCAATCCAAATCCATATTGAAAGATCCGAATTATGGATCATTCTTAATTAGAAACTCAATGTATTACAACTTGAAATGATGCAATCAAATACACATCTACTTACATTCATTCTGACAGTGTCAAATCTTGATTAGACATGAATATGACATCACAGTCAATAATTGAACTATTGTAGCAACAGAATATAAAAATGTAAAAAAATTCCATCAAATAAAGAATATGATCAGAATGAATTTTATCCAAAACATCACTGGAGTTTCCCACAGGAAAAAACTAAAATAATGGAAGAATATCTACATTCTGTAGAATCTATATCTTATTGATAAACCTATCAGAAAGATAAAAAAAGCTTCTGTTTTTTTCCCCTAAGAAATTAAAAAAGCATTTATAGGTGTCTAGTGGAGTACTGATGCTAATTCTGGAGACAAAACAGTATGGACAGTAGTGCTGGAGCACACAAATAAATGCATGTATAAAAAGGAATAGAACGCTCGGTCACCTTTAGAGGCTATGGTCATTCAGCACTACATTCATATTCGATAATAGTATATATAAAATGATAAAGTCTTGAACATAAAACTTCATATTTGATTCTAATTGGATGAAATATTGTAAAAAAAGATTTTCTCAAAATGACATAATTAAAATGCAAGCTTCAGCACAAAAAATCAAAACATCTATCAGTGGTATTAATGGAAACAACAATATTAATGGTATTGATTTTCATTATGATGATCATAACGACTGAGGTATAATTGTTGAAATCATTAGCATTGTGTTGTAATTAAGATGCTTTTGATGATGTTGTCTTCATAAAGATGATGATGATGATACTTGTTGCTTCTGAATAATGATGATGAAAAGATTTATAAAAATAATCCTATTAATATGGTAGACGAGACAAAAGGTTGATTTGTTGCAATATTTCGGGGTGATATGTTTGATGCTGGCCTGAAGCTCATTGTTCTTCCTAGTGGGTATATTGGCACATGCCAAGTAATTTTAGGACTATCGATCTTTTCCGTTTATGGACTGAATTAGCCCGATTGATGAATATAATTGATTGAACAAAATCGTTTATAGACCCTCACACAAAAAAAATAAGCATCAAAGTCAAATTGCTTCACATGCTCGATTTGGATTTGTTGCTTTTTGTTTTGTCTTTTCCGTAAGTAAAACTCTATGGCCGTTCCGTTAGTTAAACTGTTTATAAAATAGTGCAATCCGATAATGGTAGGATCTAGGCGTGGAATGTCGAGTCAGAAATCTTTTGCCAGTATTAATGGTTATTCTTTGTCTTTAGGTGTAAAGGGCAGTGAAAGTCAAACTCTGTGATTGCTTGTAGGGAGCAACATTCTCCAATGTAATTAATGGATCTCTCTATTCAGTCTGAACGGAATGTGAAATAAATATATTGAAATATTGCACATTGCTTAGATTTACTTTTATCTTATCAATTAGACCATGAACAGGGAAAAACAAGATTACATCATCATCATCATCATCACCATCAACACCACCATCATCATTAGCTCTAACACCACCACCATCACTACCAACAACACCACTTCTCCCATTCATTAGCATGTTGATGTCAGGTGTCTGGTTGTTCCTGTTGGAGATTAAGGGCCAGCAAGTCTCCTCAAAACTTCACCATCTTCCATAATTTGACTATTCAAATTAAATTTATTATCATTTGAAGTCTCCCCAAAACACCTTTCTTAGTATTTCTGACAATCCCAACAGCACTGTTGTCTGGACCATCTGAACCCTTCTTCGAATCTCCAATTCCTCCCAAACCATGTTTCGTTTTTCAGCAAAGCTTCAAACATGCCAATTATCATGGATATACCAACTTTTTTTAGTTCCCAAGTGAGGTCCTGTTCTTTTTTTGCTTTTTTTTGTCTTTCACCTTCAGTTTGTGTCCTGCTGACCCTCTCTTTGTTGTTAAAGACAACCAGATTCAGTTTTCTCGCTTGGATGAAATAGTGTGTCAGAATCTCAAAGTCCCATAGTATTTTACTCTTTTTATATTCTAAGAGATACTTTGGTTCACACCTATACCATTCATCTACTTGGTCAAACACAATCCAGCCCCCATTTTTTCTGACTTTTTCGGCATGGATTAAAGTGTAGTATCTATTTTGCCGCAGAGACCAAAGCACTGGTACTGACACTTGCCTGTCGAATGGGCCAAAGATTATGTTGTGGAGAACATCAAAGACTGAGTGCACTGGTGCAATGCATTAGCCAATGAGGTTACACAGAGGCTGCACATTGTTACGTGCAGTGGGAACCTTTGGACTCATCCTTGGGCTCTCCCACTCTTACTCGACCCAGCTGCAGGGGATCCGTTGCCCCGGGGCAGCACTGTCCCATTGCACTTAAAGGGACAGGTCAGAATTGTCCTGACGCTTTTGTGACTGCAGTTGATTTAGCAACCACGGTTGCTTAGCAACCAAAGTCATGTTGGCTGGAGCTATTTTTGATGGGTTGCTCTTTTTTCTCCTCATAACGCCCTGACCTTGTGTCGCATTTTGCTCTGGTGGAAGAGTAAATAAAGAGATGTCCAAATGCAATTCATTTTCTCAGTTCCCAGTTTATCACTGTCCTTTCTCTGTTTTTATATTCTGTGATGGAAACTCATCATATTGCTTTCAGTTTTACATATACTCAATTGATCAAATTTTTTTTTCTCTGCATCATATAACTTTCCTTATTTAATTTTCTCCTCCAGCCTCACTTTCATTACCTAAATCCTGTTCATGAGTCTTCGTTCTGTTTTCATGGTGGTTTGATTTATGCCTGCTGTCAATCATGGTCTTATGGGCATTAACTCTAGTTCTATGGTTCCATATGTATTAACTAGTTAATCCATTAACTCCTTTAATCTGGCAACCCCCTAATCCAGCAACTTCTTTAAAAAAACAAAGAAGAAAAAATTTGATTTCTAGGATTATAGTGAATGGCGACAGCTACTGGTTTATTTATTGTCTAGGTTATTATAACAAAATGGAACATTCTCTCTTCTTGGGATATTTTTTTGACATCACCTGAAAATCTTTCTGGTCTGGTGACCCTTTCTTTTAGAAAATAGCTTTTTACCTGATCTCATATTCTGAAAATACTTTCTTTTGGAAGTCTATTTTTCTTACCTGGCTTCATATTCTGATCACATTTCTTTTGGAACTTTGTTTTTTTACCTAAGCTTATTATTTGATAGCACTTTTTTCAAGAAGCTGATTTTTCACTCAACTTCATATCCTGATAACATTTTTTTTTTGGTGGTTTATTACCTGACCTCATATTCTGATAACACTTTTTGGGAAGTTGTTCATTACCTAACCTCATATTCTCATAACACTTTTTGGGGGGTTAGTTTTTTCACCTGACCCCTTATTCTGTTGGAAGTGACTTGACATCAGACTTGATGGCCAGTGAAGGTGGCCATAAAGTAAATCATAAAAAAGTAATTTTTGTGAGCAGCTTTAAAAAAAGTCAAGTCTTATCTATTATTTATTGATGTTCACGCTAATCTGTAAATAGGTATTGATTTCTATATGATAAGCAACAATCAATATGTAGGTATTGATTTGATCAGACTGTTCTCTCTGTTGGAACAAAAGAAAACATAAAAATAATTAGACCACTAAGAGTTACTTGTTGATACTTGGTCCAAGTTGGGTGAATCGATTTTAGTTTGATATCTAATACCACATATGCTGGACTGATGGACTTTTGATCTTTTTAAAAGCCAGGTATGTTTAGTCACTCAATAGCTAGTGCCACACAGTGTCAGCCTTTAGGAGCTGCGGGACCCTATTGGAAACATTTTGTTTGGACCCCAGATTCACAGCCAAGGTCTATAGAATTTTAAAGAGACAAATAAAATTTGTTATAGACTTTATATCTCTATGGTAGAAAAGAAAACAATCAGAATATGCACTTGGGAATTTCAGAATAATATATTTTGATGTTGTTCTATAATTAATCAAAACATTATTTAATCCTAGTATAATGAGAAGAAGAAATTGAAACGGTATAAACAGAGGCTACCGATAAGAATTCAGAAAGAAATTAACATCATTGGTGTTCAATAAAAAACTACAGTGTGGTGTCAGATGTATGTAGGTTTGTCTGTATTTGACAAGAGGAGAGTAGATCACCCTGACAAGAGCCCTTTAGATGCAGGGTCCTACTGGCTTGAGCCAGGCCCGGCCAAGCCAGGCCCGGCCCAGCCCAGCCCGGCCTGGCCCGGCCTGGCCCGGCCCGGCCCGGCCCTATCCTCACATGTCCAATGTCTTTAGGTAGCATGCTGTGTTGATGGTGGTAAATGAATAAGATACTTCTTTCACCTTTTGTTGTACAATGATCACTAAAAAATTTGATTTTTTTAAAAACTTGCGTGAATGCTGCCAGACATAAACTAAAGAACCAGTGTAGCAAAAGCATACATTGCATATTGAACCCACCCCTTAAAAACTTATTTTGGGGGTAATTTTCAAAAAAAACAAAGTATATTTTCTCCTGACATAATAAAGAGTAAATATTTGAGCCCACTAGTTCTTTTGGTGGTACCCGTACGCGCTATACTAAACAAACATTACACTGTGTCCAATGAACTGGTATTATGACTAGGGGGTTGTCAACCAAAACTCAATAAGGACACTTATGGGACTTGGATGAGTTGTAGTGAGCGGTAGTCGTCTAAATATCCTTGTGAACTATTCGTCTTATAGTCTGGCATATACAGTAAATCCTATCTGGATGATTTTCTAAAAATAATAACATTGAACAACCATAGCCATCAAAGATGGAGGAGGGTTCTATCCTTTTTTATATGTGCGTGAGTTCGTATTTTTGTTAGTGTGTTCCAGCACTCCATGCCATAATGTTTTGTCTACAGACTTGAAAATTGGCATCAGTACTCCACTAGAGTTTTTTTTTATTTTTGAAAAAATATTTTGGGACCTTTTTCGGTCCTTATTTTGATGGATCTACTGATAACATCCAAATTCTCCAGAATTTAGATGTTTTTTTACTCTATTTTGAACATTTTCCAGTGGAGAATGCCAGCAATGTCATAAGTAGAATTTATTCTGACCATATTTATATTTATCCTTCAATGAAATTTTTTACATGACTTCAAATTTTGATGCTAGAGTTATTATTTTAATTATTTACTTTGATGACTTCTTAATTATTTTAATGCTTTTGATTAACACCTAAGGTTTAAAGAAATACATTAATTTTATACTGCCGTCAAGTTTAACTCATTAACTTCCAATTTAAGTTCCCCTCATTAGAAACCGTCAACCAAAACTGCCAGTTTTCAAGTCAGTCCAGCTGGCTATGTATGTACTACATGTACATACTGCATTAATAGAGCTAGAGGGCTGAAATTTAAAAATTTACTCATATTATGTCTACAAAAACTTTTTTGTGTTCATGGAAAACTGAGGGTATTTGGGGGGGGGTCAATTTGCAATGTAAATTTATCCTAAATTGATGATTTAGTTTGTGTCCGCTTGTTTTCTTTGAAAATTCAGACTTTTTAATAATCACTGCCCAACAAAATGCAGGTGAAGTAAGTTATTCATTGGTCACCCATTTTTTCCAATTTTTAATTGATCACCCTGAAACGGCATGCTACCAAGAGACATTGATTACGTGATAGTTTATATTGAGTGACTAACCAGACTTATTTTTTTGAATGTCCATAAGTAAATGATTAAATCCATTTCAATGTGTCACCAGGAAGGTTATTGCAGGAAAAGAAAAGTTAATAGTCCAAATAAATTTTGTAAACCCACTTTAAATCAAAAATGATTTAGATTGTTCTTGTTCAAACTATTAATCTTGTCTTCCCATCATATTGAGACAACATTTGAGACAATTCATTGCGCAGCTTTCTTCAGGTGTAATATGTAATATATGCTAGGAAAGAGAGTCTTTTTTATTGGTCTCTCTCTCGGATGGTGCCGTGCAAAAATGATATCAAACAGAAATTCAAATGTTAACTACATCACTTGTATTTTTGCAGCACATGCAAGTACAGCTTGTTCCATAATTTTAATTGTCTAAACAAAAGTTGCTATCATTATTATTTTTAATTTTTTTGACTACTTTTTACCATCGTTCTGATTTATTGGACAATTTTTATTGCAATTTTTATTCAGGCTGATTTCCCTCCAGCCTGAGTAAATACCATTTGCTCAGAAAATAAAGAATAAGACTCCGGTGGGATTTAAACCCACATCCTCAATGATATGCACTGTTTATAATGGCTCGCAATTGAGCTACTAATACACAACTTTGTTACAGGAAATCCATGTCTTGTTACTGGATAGCCTTTCTTTAAAATTGTACCATTTCATTTTACTTGAAGTGAAGATTCACGGCATTCCCTGATGTTTCCAGTCCCACAAGTTTGTCATTGGTACTTTTTGAAAACAAACTTGAAATAAAGAATAGATATGGGTTGACAGTTTTTTTCAATTCTTTTCTTTATAATTTTTCTTTTCTTGAATTAAATTTTTCTTACTCATTTTTTAAAATTCTTATTTTCTGATTCTTTTTTTCGTTGTTCTATTTCTTTTCTATAACATTTTGTTGTTTTTTCCCATTTTCTTTCATATTGTTTGAATGTTTTTTCTTTCTTAGTACCCATCGTAATAGAGTGGAAGCCTCACTTGCCCGTGAAAGGTTTTTAAGGTGCAAAGTAAATGACTTGACCAGGAAAAAGACAGAAATCAAAATTGAAGACCATCTGATTGAAATGGTAAATTTGTTTTGTCACTTTTTCATTTTTAATTCTCTCATTTTTGTGTGATAGCTTTGCAAAAAGAACATTGAACTTTGAAATATAAAATCCATGTTGCTTACTTATTAAAATCCTCATCCCATAAGACAGCGCATTGTTGTTGGGGCACCACTGATAATTTCATCATGTATGGGTCGAGGGTGAGATAGCCGAGAGGAGCCCATCCTTTTTCTGGCTGGTTTTGGAATCAAATTTATCTGTCTCCTAGAGCGGTAGCCAACCATGGCTTGGGAACCCAATCTTTTATTTACTCATAACTGGGGAGGGATGAAGAGATGGATTCATACCTTTCCCAAGGCAATTAGTGCTAGGTGAACACAAACTGTCTGAGCCAGAGTTTGGACACGGCAAACCAATCTTATTCTCTGTGCCTTTGACGATTTAGCTACCGTTGCATTAGAATGCTGATGATATAGTTAGCAGAGACTTGCTGGCACTTAATCTTCAGTAAGAACAACCAGACACCTGGCATCAACATGCTAATGAATGGAAGAAGTGGTGGTGTTAGTGGTGGTGGTGGTGGTGGTGGTGTTAGAGCTAATGATGATGGTGGTGTTGATGGTGATGATGATGATGTAATCTTGTTTTTCCCTGTTCATGGTCTAATTGATAAGATAAAAGTAAATCTAAGCAATGTGCAATATTTCGATATATTTATTTCATATTCCGTTCAGACTGAATAGAGAGATCCATTAATTACATTGGAGAATGTTGCTCCCTACAAGCAATCACAGAGTTTGACTTTCACTGCCCTTTACACCTAAAAACAAAGAATAACCATTAATGCTGGCAAAAGATTTCTGACTCGACATTCCACGCCTAGATCCTACCATTATCGGATTGCTCTATTTTATAAACAGTTTAACTAACGGGACGGCCATAGAGTTTTACTTACGGAAAAGACAAAACAAAAAGCAACAAATCCAAATCGAGCATGTGAAGCAATTTGACTTTGATGCTTATTTTTTTTGTGTGAGGGTCTATAAACGATTTTGTTCAATCAATTATATTCATCAATCGGGCTAATTTAGTCCATAAACGGAAAAGATCGATAGTCCTAAAATTACTTGGCATGTGCCAATATACCCACTAGGAAGAACAATGAGCTTCAGGCCAGCATCAAACATATCACCCCGAAATATTGCAACAAATCAACCTTTTGTCTCGTCTACCATATTAATAGGATTATTTTTATAAATCTTTTCATCATCATTATTCAGAAGCAACAAGTATCATCATCATCATCTTTATGAAGACAACATCATCAAAAGCATCTTAATTACAACACAATGCTAATGATTTCAACAATTATACCTCAGTCGTTATGATCATCATAATGAAAATCAATACCATTAATATTGTTGTTTCCATTAATACCACTGATAGATGTTTTGATTTTTTTGTGCTGAAGCTTGCATTTTAATTATGTCATTTTGAGAAAATCTTTTTTTACAATATTTCATCCAATTAGAATCAAATATGAAGTTTTATGTTCAAGACTTTATCATTTTATATATACTATTATCGAATATGAATGTAGTGCTGAATGACCATAGCCTCCAAAGGTGACCAAGCGTTCTATTCCTTTTTATACATGCATTTATTTGTGTGCTCCAGCACTACTGTCCATACTGTTTTGTCTCCAGAATTAGCATCAGTACTCCACTAGACACCTATAAATGCTTTTTTAATTTCTTAGGGGAATAAAACAGAAGCTTTTTTTTATCTTTCTGATAGGTTTATCAATAAGATATAGATTCTACAGAATGTAGATATTCTTCCATTTTTTTAGTTTTCTCTTCTGGGAAACTCCCGTGATGTTAAAATTCATTCTGATCATGTTCATTATTTGATGGAATTTTTTTACATTTTTAAATTTTGCTGCTACAGATGTTCAATTATTGACTGTGATGTCATATTTATGTCTAATCAAGATTGATACTGTGAAGATTAATTCAAGTAGATGTATATTTGATTGTATCATTTTAAGTTGTAGTACATTAGGTTTCTGATTAACAAGACTTTGCATTTTGTTTATGTCATTTTTGGATACAGTATTAGCATGCTAGTGGGTAGTAGATATTCTGATAAAATCCTCAAAGTCTTGTACCATCTTGTGATATAGTGACACTTCTACCAGTGCACAGCCTGTTCCTGAGCTGTTATTTACCTTAACCCCCATGGGGAAAGGATGTGACACAAGATCAATTTTTAACGGATTTACTACACATGCAAGTATGTGTAGAAGGAACTTGTTAAAAATCCTCTATTTTTTTGCAACTATTGTTGCAGAAACATGAGCTTGGTTGTAGGACTCAAGGCAAATCCTGAGCCCTCCAGTTCTTAACTCCACAGGGCAGTACCATGCCTGATTCTGAGCTTTAGACGGTGACACTTGCTGCGATGAGGTTCAGTGTGGTGAAGGCGTCCAGTGCGAGCAGATGTCATGCCATGGAGATTTCCGAGAGTTGCTGCACATGTTAGCCATGACATGTCGATTGTACTTTGATGATACTTTCATTGCAAAGATCGATTGATACATTCTAAGGGCTGTGGTTGCAGACTGCATAGCATCCACAGCACAGATCAAAGCAAATATGACCCCAGAAGTATCAACATGGACCATTTGGGAATTACTTGCTGCAAAACTAAGGACATGCATGCTTTTCTAGGCAGACCTCTTTTCACAACACCATCTTGCACAATGGTGCCGCGAAAGGGTCACTTGGGATATGGGATTCTGCAATATTCAGTAAGGAGAGTAGGTTTTACTTTCATGCAAGTGGTGGTCATTTGCATGTGCAACCTAGTGCTAGAGATTGACATCTTCTAGAGAGTGTATTCACCCATAACACACTGACTCAACCCCTGCCATAATCAGTAATTTTAATTCACTATTTATGTATAGAAACATTAACATAGCTTTGTGCAAGAAAAACCCAATCAGAACATGTGTTTGATCGACCATTACTAATTAGCCAATGACAATCGCCTTTGCATATGTATTAGTGAATCAACATGGCTGCTACTGTGAAGACGCAAGCAAAGTAAATACACATGAAAAAGTGTTTTTTAGAGACAATTTTCCATTTAAAACATTCAAGGGCTTTCTGACAAGGCATGGAAACACTTTAGAGAATATGTGACTAAGTGTAAGACTTTGGATGGTCCGCAGGCAAAATGTGCAAGAAACTATATTTGCTCAAAACTGCTTCCATCAGCTGTGCTGCACAAGTGATATACCAAAATCATGGTGGATTTACTTCATTGAAAAAAAAAACAATTATATATGTACTAATATATCTTTATTTATATGTATATACATACATCTTTATTTATATTTTTATTTATATATATGTCTTTATTTATTTATATATGTATATCTTGAATATATATATATCTTTATTCATATATATATATATATATATATATATATATATATATATATATATTTCTATGTATGTATATATATATATATATGTCTGTGTGAGGGGAGAGGATGTAGATTTGACAGAAAGTTGTGGAAAAGTTGACTATATGGAAAAAGAAAAAAGACTTGAGACTACTTAGTGTATCTCAAATTTTTTTATAAAGAGTGTGATAGCTTGCATATGTTTCACCCATGGACCGTGGGTTTTGTCTGCACGTGGAGAGTGAAAGTTGTTTTGAGAGAAATGATGAAAATTACAGAGATGCCCAGATGATAGTTGGGGTGGAGAAATTGTTGGGTATGTGTAGGTTTTTTTTATCACTCTGTATTAGAAAGAAATGTTTTTTCTGATATATTTAAGTTGGGTTTCTCGACAAGTGGATGTCCTTTTTGGTAGATGAGGTTGTTCTAGGGAGGAAAATGAGAGTGTCCTGGTGATGTACGTGTTGGAAAAAGAGGTTTAGGTTTTTGGTGGGAAATTATTTGTTGAAGGGGTGACTTGATCTACTTAGGAGAGACAGCCAGGGGTCTCAAAAATTGAATCATACCTTTAGCTAGCATCAAATTTGTTGTTGTCACTTGTATGAGGTGTTATTTTTTGGAGATTTGTTAGTGTTTGATCAATTATGCTTTTTCTCAGAGATTGTGGTGTATGATATTCCAATGTTGGACCAAAGCATTTAGATTATTAGCCAGTATTAAGGACCTTTAGTGTTTGTAAATTCACTTTTTGAGACACCTGGCTGTCACTCCTATGTAGATTAAGTTGCAATTTTTGAAATTCTTCTAATCTGACTCCTTTTTGAAGGGATCTGATTCAAGCATCATTTATCTATCAAAAAAATGATTTTGCTTTTGTAACTTTCAATAAACTGCTATTTTTGTGTTTACATATTTATGTTTGGTTTTTTCAAAGAATGTTTGTTAAAAATACTTGTTTTCATTAATAAATATAATAAATGATATCACTGATACATATTGGCTAAGTTACTTATGAATAAAAGATGACACTTACATACTTGTAAAATGCTGGAATACTTAGCTTCTTGTTTCTGGTTATAACTTTTTATGCTTGACAGATTCAAATACACAGGATACACTCTTAGAAAACTGATAAAACTTCCTTTCTTTCCTTTCTACCGATGTGTATATGTCTATATCTTCACCTAGAATTGAATCTACACTACATAGATGAGGACAACACAGTACACATATAATTGAAAAAATGTTAGAGTACCTAGCCTCATGTTTTCGGCTGTAACTTTTATTTATGAGAGATAAAATTTACAAGGTACACTGTTAGAAAGCTGATGAAATTTTTCTTCTGATTTGGTGTATATATCTCCAACACTAATCAAATTCACAGATTGTGGACTATAAAGTACTTGTAAAATGCTGGAATACCTGAAATGTTTTAGTACCTACCTTCACTTTTTTTGACTATAACTTATGCCTGACAAAATTTTATCAATTTCCAAAGATATATAAACGATCTCAAGGAATTTTAAAGTCTTTGTGTAGTCTTTTTTATGTGTTTTACCCCTTTACTCATGCTGTGACAAGCCCCACTTAGAAAGGACACAAAACTGCAAATATATCTAAGTTTAAAATGACTTCACTGGCTATGAAAATGTTATAATAAACTTATGAAATTGGTGTTATTGGTAGAATATAAGTGTATCTACATGATAAATATCATAATTTGACCAAAAAATATATTACTTTATGGTAAAAACTATAAAAGTTATATCTAAAAAAATGTCTGTTGCTATTTTTTTTTTTTTTTACAAATTTTCTCAATTTTGGAACAGATCCTGGGTATAAATCCAGTATATCATACACCACGAAGCCTCTTGGTTTGGGTGCCAGTAGGGTTTAAGTTAACCATCATGTTTTATTTCAAAAATCCAGATGGATAATTGTAATCTGGACCCATGACCTAAAAGGTTAAGTATGTATACTGGGATTGCAATAAATATTCCTTGGGATTACATTCTTCTTCGGCCAAACTTAATTTATTATTTTCGCTACCCTGCTTTCCTTTCCTCTTACTTTGAGAAAGGCCATTCAAAAGACATATTACAGGCAGACATATGTACTAAAACAAAATTATATTAAATTAAATATATCAGTAAAATAAATTATTAATTAATAATGAATAAAATTTCAACTTAACTCTCTAATACATATATACAGTAGTGGCCAAACATGATATTGGGGTGGCACTAATGCAGCATTTAATAACTCTCCATGTTCAATGAAAGCATCAAAATGAGAGAATGTTATATTGGAAAGAAGGAAATTACTAAATTTGGTCAAAGTATTTAAATTGTAAAAGTATTTAGCAAAAAAAAACAAAGTGTATCATGGAATGTTGGTTTTAATCTAATATGCAAAATGTGCGTGGAAAAACAGTAAAATCGTAAGAAATAGATCATACATTACACAGGGGGAGGGGGTGCCTTTTTTCTACTTTGTATCAAAAAAACCCCTTTCAGTCAAAACTCAAAAATATATTTTTATAGAAGACATGATAAAAATTATGCAATAGATTTAGTGGATTTTATGAATATTTACATTTTCTTTGTAAGTATACATTTATATAGATAATATGGCTTTGTGGATTCTATTTTTTTAAATGTTAGGAGAGTACCCCCATTTCAACTGGGCTCCTGCCCTTCTGAAAATATGTGCACATCATTGACTACAATGTAATCAGTAATTGATGTTTATAATATACTCTCTGGTTTATGATCACTGCAGCCATTCTTCTAAGCATTTACCCAAAAAGTTTTGCAACTGCGTCATATGTAATTTTTTGCCACATCTTCTTGTATACTGGTTAAGAATTTTCAAAATTAAGGTCAGGGTACGAGGGATATTACTTGACAACTTTGAAATGCTGACCAGTGAGAAATACTTTTGTCACGTGCACAGTGTATTTGGAATTGTTATTGTGTTGAAAAATACACATTTGATCTCCAAAGAGATCTTCCATATTTGGCAACAATGTGTTCTGTAAGATGTTGGAGTATTGGTCCCTTTTCAAAGTGCCAACAACTCTGTAAATCCTCCAACACTGGCCACCGACATGCACCTCCATACTATTATGACCCCCCTGAAGTGCTTAACGATACCACAGAAGCATTTCAGATCAAGCCACTCCCTGGTCTCATACTAACATACCTGAAATCATCTGATCCAATCTTTTATAATCTAATCTTTATGTTTTTTGGCAATGACATTTCTGTGGTTCACAAAACTGGTAAATGGACTTTTTATTGCCATACAACTTTTTAACATAATCTATTGTAACCGTTGTCTGGTAGGGCAAGATGAAATGAGAGGTTTGTCATCATCACACATCTCATTCAATATTTTTAAAACTGTTATGGAGCAATGTCAAAATACTCTAGTTCCTTGATCAGCCACAACACTTTATATTCTGCATAGTACTATTCTCACAATGCTTTGTAATAATTCTGCCGACTGTGCGATCATTCAAATCCTGCACTCAAGCGACATCCTAAAATGATTGACTAGATTTAACTATTCTGACAATAACCTCCTTTGTTGTAGTAGACAGCTCTTTCCTCTTGGGCATTCTCACCCAAACGTACAAAAATAATGCTTAATAGTATCAGCAACAGCTGCCAAATATTGATCCACACACCTAGAGCAATTACAGGCTTGGAAAATGAGTCCTCGCTCTAAATGACAGCTTAGCCTAAAATTACATATATATATATATATATATATATATATATATATGTGTGTGTATATATATATATATGTGTGTGTATATATATATATATATATATATATATATATATATATATATATATATATATGTGTGTGTGTATATATATATATATGTGTGTGTATATATATATATATATATATATATATATATCAACATGTCTCATTGCATCATTACTAATGCAACAAATGAAATATGTAGAGCATACATTGGTTTTACACACCAAATGCACCCATACATAATGTATACAAAATCTTTCATACTACGTTTGAATAGAAACATCAGTTTTCCAATTTATATACAATAAACCCTTGCTATGATAAACAAATCAAGTGGAGGGGTTTGCCATTAAAGTTGAAAGTTCATTATCACCAACATTTGCCCCTCATTAGGTAAATAAGAAGTAAGTTTGATAGTTAGTTGCAATTAACGAACATTGTTCAGTAAATACTAAGGCAGTTAGGTTGCTTTTGGATTTTGTTTAAGAATTGGAAATTGCTGAATTAATGAAATTCTTTTTTCAACATGATTTCAGATGATATATTTTTCAAAATTCTTATATGTCTATTCTATTGGAAATTTGAAAGCAAAATTTATGTCATTTTAATGTTTAAAAGTTATACATTTCTGGCAGTCAACTTTCTGAAAAATCTGTGGTTTTATAGATTTTTCTGACAAAGGTCATATTGGATGTTTTTTCCAATCTTTCTTCTTAATAATGTCTTTGACTTATAATCTTTTATATAAGTTTTTAGGATTTTTTATCATGGCTATCAAGTTCCCAGTGAAAACTTTTCCTTACTCATAAATAAATCAAAGGAAAAATATCACTTCTTTTTGTTCTTTATTTCAATTTAATAACAATTACTCAATTCATTCTGCCAATATCAATTTTTTTCCATAAAATCATTGACATGTTCTGATTTAGCACTTGTCATAAAAGTTTAGACAAACGGCACATCATTCTTATAATCTATTGTAATAAACTTTTTGTTAATAATAAGAATAAAGATTATAAAAAAATTTTCATAAAAAAATCATAGTTGATTTTTTAATTAGAATATAGAGTGCACTTTTTGATCTTATAAAGAATATCTGTTGGAAATTTTGGTTCTTATGGATTCTTAAGATTTTTTCCATTAATAATTGATAGAATAAAATAATATTCCTGGATATTTTTTTATTTTATTTATTTGTTCTCCAATTTCTAATAGTTTTACACAAAACCATTGAAAAATTCTGATTTATTATAATTGTTCAGACAAACTGGGTTTAGGCATAAAGGTTTTGTTGTATCCAGTTAACCATTGGTCTTCTACTACTTGAGAACCTCTTTGCGACAATTAAATTTTCTAGGGAACCCCTTCAAAAAACAACTTTCCCTTTTACATATATATATTCACATATGTATGTAACTAATGTATTTTAGCCTTGTTTATGGAATTATCTGGTTGTTTATAAACCTAAGTAGTAAATACACACTCAAACGGAATAATGAGAACAAAGCTTACTGAGGAGAAATAGACATATGAATAACTACTTACTACTAAACAGTGTCTGTGTCATGTAAATAACCTATATGTTTTTTAGTTGATTGGGTCGAATGTTGATTTTTCCTCATATAAAAGTACTGTTCATGTTAAAGAAATAAAACAAAAATATTTAAAAGCAGTGGAGGAATTGTTTATGTAATGAAGAATTATTAGTATATTGCAAGGTCACTTTGGTATGTGGTACCCTGGTGTTCGTCAGAACACAGTTTGAATTCTGTTCATTTTGACAATCTGAGTTTAAGACAAAGTAAACAGTCATCGTCAGGAAACAATTTGTTTGTAAACAAATGAAATAAAAAGAAACTTAGAAACAACATGTCAATGTCAACTTTCCATTGGAATTAAAGTATGTCATTTTTTCTTTCTTCATCTTCCTCTTTTGAAAAAATGTAATCAAAATATATCAGTAAATCAGATAGAAGTTCATTATAGTCAATGTGTTTGTTAAAACCAAAATCCATTATATCAAGGTTTGTTATAGCAAGGATTTACTGTACATATATGGTTCACGAAATTTCCTGTTCATACCTTACCAATAACATTCCAATTTTTTTTAGATAATTTTAGATGTAACCACTTTTCTTTTTTTTTTTTTGATAATTTCCCTCAATCTCAAACAATCTGAACTAAGTAGCGGCTCAGGTGAGAAACTCTTACCTCCTCTCCTGTTTGCACCTCATCATCTTTATCATCATAGTCATTGTCGTCATCGTTTTCTTCTTCTTCATCATCATCATCATCATCTTCATCATCATTCTTCTTTAAAAGTCTACTTATTTGATTCAGTTATATCTGGTTTCTTGCAGGCATTGTTTACTGTTCTTCAGAGAGCTTTCACTACTTTTCCATTATTGTGTTCCAGAACAGCGGGGGTGGGTTAGAACAGCATTTTTAGTGAATGATGTAGGATCTTTCACTCACCATTATCCATGTGATTAAAATGGTAACTTTACTTGCCAACATGGACGATAATTGTACACTTTTCTATCATAGCCCAAACCCCCTGGATTTGATCTATTTTCATGGAATATAAATGTCATTTGCTGTTTGCTATAGTGCTGAGATCTCAGAATATTCTATTTGTAGATTTACCAAGGTTTCTTTCTCAGAAATAACTAATCTTCTTTTCTTGGTTGAATATTAGAAAGAGTCAACCGAAAACTGTCACCATAGGTTTATTGCTATGTATGTGTGACATATACTGGCTGCACTGATAGAGCTAGAGGGCTGAAAAAAATTAAACATTTACTCCTTATCTTGTGTACATAAAACCTCTTTTTTGTTCCAAAATCCCCACCCACATTAGGTTTTCTTGGAGGGGTCAATTTGCAATGTATGTTTATGCTAAATTGGTCATTAGTTTGTGTCTGCTTGTTTTTTTTTCAATTGAAACTTTTTAGTGATTACTGACCAACAAAAAGCATGAAAAGTAAGTTGTTCATTGATCTCCGCTTCTTCCAATGTTTTGATTGACCCCAACATGGTATGCTGCCAAAAGATGTTGGTCACATGACTCTCTCCATTGATTGACTGAGTGGACCTGTTTTTTTATATTCTTGAAATGAAGCTGAAGACTTACCTTTTACTGCATTAACAAGAACAGATATTACGACTAAAAATGCTAAAAGATTTGCTTTGCTCTCTTGAGATAATTGACTCAAACAAATAGTTTCCCTTTCTTTTATGAGAAGGAGAAAAAGAAGAAGAAAAAGAAGATGTAGGAGGAAGAGAAGAAGAAAAAGAAGATGTAGGAGGAAGAGAAGAAGAAAAAGAAGATGTAGGAGGAAGAGAAGAA
Source organism: Thysanoteuthis rhombus (assembly GCA_963457665.1). Taxonomy (NCBI): domain Eukaryota; kingdom Metazoa; phylum Mollusca; class Cephalopoda; order Oegopsida; family Thysanoteuthidae; genus Thysanoteuthis; species Thysanoteuthis major. The sequence continues at coordinate 3,138,895 of OY735243.1, read as the reverse complement.
GAAGAGTAGTAGTAGTAGTAAGAAACAAGAAGCAATATGGACTCAATTTCACCTGAAAATCAACATTTGGGAAATTCTAAAATTGGCATAATATTCGATTTTATTGAAATTTTCAATACTTATTTATTAAAGGGAGAATTTGAAAAAAAATAATCTTCCATTCCAAATATCAGAAAAGAAGATTATTTTTTTTAGAAAACTTTTTTCAAAGGTGCATCAATGCCTTGAATAGTGCAGGTTTCGATGTAGTGCAGTTAAGGATTGTACCAAACCACCAAAGGATGTCACTGGAACACTAACAGCTACTGAGAGAAAACATAAAACAAACTGTAAACATTGAATTTAACGATGAAAATTGATTGATGAAAATATGAAAGAAGATACTATTCTATAATGATACTAAATGATACAACTCTACATTGATATTGAAAATGTCAGACTGTACTGCCAAAAGAGCTTCATCTTTTGAACTATACTTATACTCATCGGAATCAAAGATCCTTCATTTGCTCAAAAACAAGAAAGAATTACTAAAAAATCAAAAAGATTCTCTTTGTCTATCATATTTAATGAAACATACATATATATGTGTTTGTTGTGAGGTTGTAAGGTAATCCAACAGAATGGTGGTAGTGATTTGACAATGTGGAAATGAAAGATTTGAGTACTTTAATGCTATATGGTGACTTGTGAACAACTGCATTTTTGCTACAATTTTTCTGCATCATTAAGTGCATGGCAAACATTTTCAAGATTTCTGTTATTTTGGCTTTTTGAATGTTGGGTAGATCATGGTTGATCTTCAAGTTAAATTTCACTATGTTTCAAATACAAACACAACTTATACACTTGTATTTCACTCGAATCTTCTCCCTCAAAGGCTTCACAAAGCATCATAATAGTTTCAACAGGAGTTTTTTCCCAAAAGAAAACAATAATTCATACACACTACCCTTTTCTTTTATCTGCAAAAATCATTGAACAAAAGAGAAAAAAGGCAACACAGAACTATACTACTTGTCAGACTGGCTCAGAAAAGTGTTGACCCATAACACATAGCAGTGCAATGCGCAACTATGTCCAGTTTGCATGGCGTATTCAATTTCCAATGTTTACGTGTACCATGCCACATGGCAGACTGGCTCAGGAGAGTGTTGACCCATAACACCTAGCAGAACAATGTGCAGCTATCTCCAGTTTGCATGACATATTCAATTTCTGATGTTTTCGATTAAATGCTCATGTACATAAGTGCACGTGTATTAACATTCCTGGCATTCAACAATATTTTTCTTTATGTTGTATTCCATTTGCCTTTGTCAACTACTGAAAAGACATTGAGGATTATTACCGTTCATTACATTACATGGAGAAATGAACAAAGACACAGGCAGTAATAAGAACTAATTTGCCAACATTTCTTTGCTATTTAGGTCTAAAACTATACAGTCAATCTGACCCAAATGTTGTATGCGTTTGAGCTCACTAGATAGTGATTACTTTTTATTAGTCACTAAGCATTAGTAAGCTATTACTGCATTAGTTTGTGCATTTTATAAACTTTGATCAGCTGCAAAAAAAAACTATGCTGCATTAGATTACAACAGCCTCTCTTTAACTTTTTAAGCAGCAAAAACCTTAATGACACAACGTGTGTAATCCAACAATCTAAATTGAGCTTATCACATAAATCGTAAATGAATAATTTATGATGATAATAAGCATAAAGGGTAATTTCTTCTCTGTTTGTTTGTTCATTGGTTAATTTACCTTCCTATTATGACATGACATTAAAGATTACGTCATAGAAATTCAAGACTTTATGCCAATCACCCTTTAAAACAACTTGAGCTGAGTTGAGACTTGAAATTAGGATACTTGAATTATTAAGAATAAATTATCTAATAAAATAGTTTAGAGTCCTTAGTGCCAATCCATGTATAAATAACCACATTATTTTTGACAAGTATATTCTATTTTATGATAATGGTGGAGAGGACTTGGGGTTAAAGTAAAAAAACTTTTCAAAAAAGTTGATGGCATGGTTAAGTCTACATACTGCCCCAGTGAATTTCACCTCATATAAACAGATGGGCTCTAATCAATGATAGTCATCATCCAGAAATCTTTTCAAGGTTCATTTTATAAAAGATACTGAAATATTTTAAAGCTGTAGTTTCATATGACGGCCAATTGTACGACAGTACTGCAGAATGAAAGTAAAGGTTCAGCTCAGCATTATAGTTTCATTGAAAATAGAACCGCACCTTAGAAACCTAAAAAAAATTGACATTTTTCCAAAGATAATGAAGGTCTTATTGATTCAAAGCACAAAGAATTCCTATGGGAAAAAAAATTTTAATACGGTTTTTCTGCTTTTACTGGTAAAACGAATCTTGATCAAAAATCTTAAATCACCTTCCCATCCTTAGAGCCAATACATTGATTAATAATCAGAGGGTGTTGTGTGTATATGTTTGGATGTTTACATTGGTATGTGTGTATGTGTTCATGGGTGCACATAGCAAATATGTATGTGTATCATGTTAATATCTGTATTATGTTGCTGGCTGTTTGCTCTGTAAAAAACAAATACATTGGATTGAAATGATTTGAAGAAGTAGTCATGGGATTTTTGGCATGGGTGCTTCATCATGGAGAAGGGGTTAGGTAATTACTCTAGCAGACAGTAATTACCATGTAATGAATCTCATCCTCACCGGCGCTCCACACCTTTGACCTTGTGATAAACAAAGCTAAGTTTAGCAAATATTTATAGTATATTTGGCATTGACTGAAATGAGTGTTTTTGTGTATAATTGAATGTCTATCAAAAAATTGAAACTTTTTGTCAAGTTTCTGTTTCCAATGATGATATTTTTAAGGTTATACATATTATCAGCAGCAGCAGCAGCAGCATTTTAAAGTCCATTGTTAGACATGCCCATGGTCTGCTACTTTTCCCTCTTTTGATCATGGTGCCAAACATTTTGATCTCGTTCAGGTCTTCACGCCATTTTATTTTATGTTGACCACAATTTTGCCCATTGTATCACAGAATACATATTGTGAGTTGTAATTCCAGCAGTTGTCAGATACCCTTGCAAAATGTCTTGCACACTGCCATCCAAGTTTTGTCTTCATGATATCTCTGACACTTGTTTTTTCCCCCTTATATATTATGCAGTCTCATGATCTTTCCATGTGATATTTGAGCCTATTTTCTTTCCTTTGCATTGTTCTCTAGTTCGAGAGCCAGTTTCTTGGTTAAGTTCCATGTTTCAGCTCTGTAAGCAACTGTCAGGAGGATGCAATGGTTGTGGAAACTTCTTTTAAAGGTTAATACAGATTTATTAATATTAGGTTTATAGTATTTCATAAAAATCTGGTGTCCGATGTAGAAAAGTATCTGTACTCATCAGATGTATATTGGATAATTCACTGTAAACATACCATTCATATGATTCAAAATATTATGAAATTGTGCCAAGATAAAATAGAAAAATTTTTCCTATAAGGAAGATTCCGAACATATTCCTTTTAAAAAACAAAAATAAAACCAGGTCTGGTTAGTCTTTCAATAGAAAGGAGGAACTGTTTAAATTTCTAGCTCTATTGGTACAGCCTGATTCACTTGGAAACTGGTGACAATTTTGGAGATAGTTGTTGATGGTTCCTAAAAAGAACTTTGATGAAATTCATATCAATTTTCAAAGTAGAAGGATATACAATCAGTGTAATATGCAATGGTCAGTAATTGTCTTGCCCAACCAATATTCCAATTGTACAGCAGATGGCTTGTTGATGATATTAACAATTTGAATTCAATCCTCTGCCATATTAACACCTGTATATTTAACATATAATGAATTTATCTTTCATTAAGATATCTAAGAATATTTCTAATATAAATAAATTGAAATTTTAAGAAAAAATGATTTATTCATTGTTATATACAGGTTTTGAACCTGCTAATTTCATTTGTTGTAACTCTGGACTACATTAATACTACATAAAACTTTGAATGACTGAAAGACCTTGTTGAATGTGTTGCAGATCATTACATATGTTATTCACAACCCTCATGTTGATTTATTGAGCTTCATGGAGCTGGATACTATGAAATTGTGAAACCTTTGCATTTGCAAATCAACAAGGAATTTTGTAAAAAGTGGTATAATGACCATAAGAATTGGACAATGGAAGACTGTGATATACTTGGACGAATCTTACTTTATATCATTTCCATATTCTGGCTGATTTTATGTATGGAGGCAGCTTAAAAAGCTAATGATCCTGATTGTCTTATTCCAACAGTTAAGATTGGAGATAGATCTGTAGTTATTTAGACAGCAATATCATGGAATTCTTTTGGTTCAGCAGTAGCACTGCATGGCAGGGTGAACTCTTTGGACTATCAGTCAACTTTGGCTAAACCACTTGTATTGTGCCAAAACTCTTTCCCAGTGACGGCACCATTATTCAGAACTACAATGCAACCACTCACTCTGCTAGAGTTGTTTAAAATTGTTTTGAAATGCATGAAAGTGAACTTAAACTCTTGGATTGGCCTCTGTGGAAGAATTGGAGCAGGTTTTGCTCAAGAAATGGCTAAAAATTCCTCTAGATACTCCCCAAAAACTATATCAATCAGTTCCTCAACATATTGAAGATGTTATTAATGCTAAAGAAGGAACAACTCAATATTAAAAATATCTTAAAAGTTTAGATAAAAATTTGTAATTAAAAATGGTGTTTCCATTATTTTGTCCAACCCCTGTGTATTCATATACGATATAAAATAGAATAAATATCATGAACAATATTTTTATATATGATGCGTAGAAGTAGGTAGCTTCACATATATTAACGACAATGTATTGATACTTTCTATGTACATCATATTCAATTAAGGAGACTGGAATTTTGTTTATAAAAAGGGATTTGTTTTTTGCCTAAACAATGGAAAAGGTTAAGTTAAAATGTCAAGAGGAAGGAGTTGAGATGAAATGAGAATGGAGAGAGTTGTATCTCTGACAACTTTATGTAGAATTCCTTGTCCATCTACTTATTGTATGTTGTATATTTTCATGTTTCTGTTCTCTGTTGATTCTTTCTGCAAAATGGGAGTACATCCTTTTCGTGTATGTGTGTGTGTGTGTTGCTTATTCAGCATCTCATGTGACAGAAATATCTCAAGTGTTGTGTAGTGGTTGGCACATGATGTTGACAAGAAGAGAAAAGATAGAAAACGTTTATTACTTAAAACATTTAGAATGTTGAGAATAACGGAAGGGAAGTTGCTTGCACTCACACACAAGCACAATATATGTGTGTGCGTATATATATATATATATAATATATGTATATATATATATATATATATATATATAATACGCATATATACGTATATAATATGTATATATACGTAGATACAGGCTTATACATATATATATATATATATATATATATATATATGCAGGTATCAAACCTATGACCGAGAAGGAAGCCGCTTCAACATAGCATCGCTTTTAAAGATTGTATTAATTAATTAAAAAATCACCAAAACTTGAAGAAAGAAAGCAAAAACTTAATACACTTAGAAATTTTTAGTTATTCCATGACAAAAATGACTAAAACTAAATGGGAATGTTGTCGGATAGAAGTAAGGTCTGCAGGAAGCAATAAAGAAAGGTGAAATCTTACCCAAGTATACTGGGTTCAAATGCATTGATATGTTAAGGTCTCTCAGTATTGTTCTTAAATTTATATTGTACAATTTTCTTTGTCATCAGAAATATCTAGCTTCAAGTTGTTAATCCAAGTTAATTTTTTCTTTTTACTCCACAGGCTAATCTCTGTTTGTAGAAAGTCGTTTGGTCCAGATTTCAGCAGCAAAAATATAACATCATTGCTTGGCTTTGCGGATGGAGTTTTGGGTGAATTTTCCACGTCTTGCAAGTCTTCAGGTGCCAGCGAGGTCTGTTCATGAGATAGCTCCCAAGCCTGTGTGATGAAATTTTAGATAAAAAGCAATGTGTCAAGACAACTATGATATGAATAAAGAAGAATTTAAACAATTGATGTCAAAATATGAATTGAATCAGAAAAGAAATGAATCAGGGTATGAAAATGTTGGCAGACATGAACAAAGAATGTAGAACAAAGCAGCAATATCTCGGAACATTTCTTTGGTTTTGTATTTTCAATCTTTCTACTATTATAGATAAAGTATTATAAATCACTTTTTTCTTTCAATTTTTTATGACTACTAACATTCATCTTAATTTATTAGTTTTTTTTTTATTGCAACTTTTTACTGGGTGAGTAAAAATATGTTAAGGCTTATTCTTCAATTTCCGATCAAATGTTATTTACTCACTGCTGGAGGGGAATAGGTTTGAGTGAAAGTTGTAATAAAAAGCAACTAATAAATCAGATGAAGGTAAAAAAAGTAGTCATAAAAATTAAAAATCGTTTGCATATTGACATTTGAAGACCAATTGTGACTTTCTTCTTTTTTTTATTCAGTCAGTCCATTCTCTGGCCATCTTTAGATGACATTTTTTCTATGCAATTGTAATCAAATGGGTATTAAAAAACTACCTGGGTAAAGCACAATAAATGAAAAGAAGAAAGAGAATAGAACAGGTGTGGTGAACCATTTTGAGAGTGTGTACCCACATTGGTGATAATCATCTAAAGAAATCTCCCCTAAGTGCTCATGGGAATTTTTCAGCAGCAGTTTATCATTTTCATTATATTTGTATTTTACAAAATATTTCATGAAGAAAGAGAACAAAATGCTTGAAAGCATCCTTGAAGAAGTCTGCATAGACAATCAATAACCGAGGTGACAGCTGATAAATTAAAGGTTATCAATTTTTTTTAAATTACATCTTTAACAAAAAATGATACTTCCTGGATGCAAAAAAATGTTTTCAAATACCCCTTGGGCAATTGTGTTATAGGTTTGCCACCCCTGAACTAGAACAACATGTAGACAATTACAGACTGGATTACATAAGCAGAACTAATCAATATCAACAACAGGCTCTGCAATGAATGAAATAACACCTGAAGAGCCTTTTGTAGTGTTATATATGTACAGTATATGTGGTACAAATCAGGCTAGCAGTATATCATAATATAATAATATATCAATAATATAAAGCCACTTCTGAAATGTAATGGATTTATTTCATAGAGTGCTCGATACATACAACTTTTTACTCATGAAGTTAAGAAGTTAAGCAGAGCTGGAAATTAAATAGTAGAATGTGGATTCGCTACTCAAACTAGCTCATGTTTCTGCCCTCTTCGGGCATCAGAAACAGGAGCTAGTTTGTGTTGTGAATCCACATTCTACTATATATATATATATATATATATATATATATATATATATATAATTCCATGGAACTGTCATGGACTTTCTGAAGTACAGGGGCTCCATTGGTAAAAGGTCACTCCGCTAATGTTTTTAAACATGAAATCTGCAATATATATATACTTGCACGGATGTCAAATATATATAGAAACATTTTTTGTGTTGAACTTGAATGACTTGACTAATAACAAGTTTTTATGTATTTCTTTTTCGTTTGATGTATAGAATGTGCTAATATTTTTGTTTAGATTCTAAATTGACCCGCAAAACATGAAACAGAAACCAATGTCACAAATGTGTTTTAATCAACAAGAGTTTTCTGGTGCATAACATTTTTTCTTCTGCGATTTTAGTTCAGTGATGAAAAACCATCTGCTTGACCAAACATGTGAGCATACAACATAAAAATTATCATGAGAGGAACATGGACACGTGCTGCAAGTCAAGCTTGTGTTTGGGCAGGAGTTTTTGCTGTTCTCACTCTAGCTTATCTGGCTTGCTAGGCATCGAGTCAAGCTTCTCTCTTGGATGGCGACTCTGTTTGTCTTTGATATTTCCTTTTTCTTGCGTGTGCAGAACGTTGTCTCTTAGGCCCCAATTATAAAGTTATGTTCTTTGAAGAAAAGAATGAAAAGGTAAATTACCAAAAAATCCATTTGTAAAGTCTGTGAAGAAAAAAATAAAAGAAGTAGATTAAAGAAAATAAAAATTCATTCATAAACTTATTCAAAACGAAGACAGTATTTTTTGTAATATATCATGGAAAATGAAGTGCATTGAAAAAGAATAATTTGTTTGATGCTTGGTGTGGTGCTGCAGTATTTACAATGAAAATAACAAAAATCTAGAAATATCCAGAAGCATCTGAATACAGGAATGGAATAACCCTTTTTTTTTTTATTTATGACATTGAGGCAAAAATACCATTTTTAGAAAAATCAGGTAAGTAGCTACTTCAAACATTTATTCGATGTTTGAGGTGGTGACACTGGTTTTGCTAGAGAAAATGGCTCAATATAGATAAGTATTTAATAATATCCAAAGACAGGAATATTATTAACTGCCTTGATTTTTTGATGATTTTTTAGTAATTGGCAAAAAATTAAATGAAAATATTTGTAAGAAAAATAATGTTCAATATTTATGAAGTGGTAATGCTGTTTTCACAACCGAACACAACTCAATATTGATGATGAATATCCAAATAAAAGAGTTGAAATAATTCCCTTGAAATTTTTATGTGTAAAATTGAGTCGAAAAACTATAATTAAAAAATAATTCAAACAGCAATATCTAAAGGACTGTCTTTCTTTTTCATATTCTCTTCTCTTGCATGTGCCTTTTTTCATGTGTAAAATTGAGTCAAAAAACATCCCCAAAAATATTTTTTAAACAAAATCTAGATACATGATTATGGATAGGAGTGAGCTTAAAATACTTACTTTCTTGGTTTCAATTTCTAAAAAATACTCGATGGATTAAGATGTGCTAAAGCAAGTCTTTGAATAAAATGAGATTATTTTAGAAAAGATTGGATGGAGTGGCTATCACAGCAATAACATGATGATCTATAAGGCCAACTTTCATTGAAGTGCACATAAATCTAGATGAGAAATATCTAGAACCATCTAGATACAGGAAAAAAATTACTTCTCTTGATTCTATGGATTCCGGGATAAAAAAATACATCTGATATTATTCTCAGGGAGAGGCTGAGGCCAGGTTTGCTCTGATCATGCTTTGCTCTAGGGTGCATCTGAACCTCTTTGCTGAAATGACAGAAGATTCGATGAGAATGGTGACATTCCAACCCAAAACAAAGAATGTAAACACAGGAATGAATGGAAGTTTCATTGGATATTACTCCGGATGGATGCCAGACCTGTATTTTCTTTGTTCATTCATTATTGTAGGTGGCATCTGGTCATCCACGCCAAAATGGATAGAGATTCATTGAGAAATGGCAATGTTATTTGAAGACAAACCAACATGCAAACAAACTTATGCTTATTATATAGATGTATATATACAGACCAAAATGTTGAAATTATAAGTACATAGGTAAGTATTCTGAAATTCCATTAATCCAATGCATTATTTTTGTTGGTTCTATTGAAACATATTTTTGAATTTTGACTAAAAGGGTACTTTTTGAAAAAGAAGAGTGATTCAAGCACCCCAAGATCCCCCCGTGCCTGTTTATAGGTCAGTAGGAGCAACCACAGTAAAAGAAAAAAAATGTTCATATACCTTTGCAAACAAAGTTTCAGGAGGTATATATATTCACTCATGGCTGTCTTTCTGTCTGTTTGTCAACACAATATCTCTAAAAGTTTTCAATGAATTTAAAACAAAATAAAAAGTATCAAAATACTTTTTTTATTATTAGATACTGGTTTTTGAGAAATGACATATTTGGCCTTGGTTTCACAGATAAATTCTCAGGGTTTATTTTAGGAAAAAAAAGTTTTGGCAAAGATGATAAACTTGAAAATAAATATCAATGACTAGATATTGTATTATTAAATTAACATGAATTTGATATTGTCAAGTATATTTGTATATTGGTCATTTACAGTTCTAGCTTGCCAAACATATGCATTTGTTTACAACAGAAACTTATTATACCAATTCAGGGCTTTAGCCAGCATTATACCAGCCATTTAATGGCTAATTCCCAGCAGGAACCTAATTCCAATTTCCCAATTAAGCTGAGCTTTGTTTTGGGCCATTCTCAGCTTTTTTTCTTTTAATAAAAAAATGTGGACCTCAGAAAATTTCCCAATCCTATAAATATGGTGGGGGAAATCTAATTCTTGGCTAACACTCTGCAACTAGCCATGAAGGGGTATACGCTACTGAATCAGTCAAAGCAATATGTCAACTTCCGTTTAATGGTGGCTGTTTTAAAATTTGAATGTGATTGAATTTCGACACCCTGATAACCAAACATAGACTTACGAATGCCCAAGAGGCATTCTTGGCTCTGATGACGAGTTTGAATCCAGGGGAATTATTGTTTTATTAGAATTCATTAGAATTACTGTTATATGATTCTGATTCATAATTGTTACAATAAATTACAACTTTGTCCTTGATACACTTACATTTGCAATGTATTTTACATTTTGGGGGAATTTTATTGCATCTGGTTTCCATGGCAATGACTGAAACCTGATATTCATGAGTAAACATGTTTCTACAATATAGCCTAAGCAAAAGCTTACCAGAATATCTGTATAGGAATTGATTAGTGAGGTTTTGATGTAGTACGGTTAAGGTAATGCTGTACCAATTAATGTAACTAAATATAAGCTGAAAACAAAAACGCATTAAATCATAATAGAAACTTGAATAGAGTTGTTGGAAACAGTTTGGGAAATTTCGGAATAAATTAACTGTACTAATCAATCAATCGATATATATATGTATATATATATATATATATATATATATATATATATATATATGTATATGTATGTATGTATGTATATATGTATATATATATATGTATATGTATGTATATATATATGTATATGTATATATATGTATTTATATGTATGTATGTATACGTATCTATCTATCTATATATATATATATATATATGTATTTATATATATATGTGTGTGTGTGTGTATATATATATATATATATATATATATATATATATATATATATATATATAGAGAAATGTCACACTGCCTGTGTGTCAGTGTATCTGTCATACTATAAAAACCTTCTAAAAATGAGCACTATCCTACCAAATCTGGCATACATACTCAATGGACCCAGAAAGGTTTCAAAGTAAAAAGTTCTGAGAATAACCATGAAGGTTTCAAACATGGGTTCTATTTATAAAATAAGTAAAATGCTTAACTGGAATATTACTCCCCATTCAATATACATATGCATGTCAGAACTCATTAACTAAAACTCTCAACATGGGTTTTTTTTAAGTTTTCAAGTGAGTCTGGCAGGCTGGCTCTATGTATGTATCATGCGTATAGGCTGCACCAATCGAGCTAGAGTGCTGAAACATTATTCCTTATTATGTTTAGAAAAAAAATTTTTTTATGTTTTTGACCCCCTTCCCCCCCAAAATCGAGTGGATGTTATTTTACAATATAAGTTTTTGCTTAATCGGTCCCTTAATCTTTTGTTTAAGTTTGTTTGTTACTTGAATTCAGGCTCTTTAGCAATTACCACTCAACAAAAGGCGAGAGAAAAAACTTATTCATTGATCCCCCTTTTTCCAATTTTTTAATCGATCACCCCTAATTGATCGCGCCATTCTACCAAAAGACTTTAGCCATGTGACGGTTTTCTATTGAGTGACCAATCAGAACTATTTTTTGATGTTTTTTCAATTTCCATGTGATTATAATTTCATACAACTACAGTGACAGAAGAAGTGCCTCCAATAAAGTCTTCACCAGCTGATGGCCCTGGGGTCAGGCATAATTTCAGGACTGATATATCATTGTCATAAATACAAGGCATCTCTGATCCTCAGCAATACCTCACAATACCTACACAATACTGACTTCATTGGTTTTAAACAAAATATATGTTCTATATAAAAATAATAATAACCTTTAACAGCTGAGTTATTTCTAAACTTGTAATTTCAATGTCACATTCTTTTTAAAAAAATTTTTTGCAAAGCTTTACAAAATATATTTGGATGTTGGTTGTCAGGTGAAGGACTAGAGAGTGTCTAAGCTATTTCTTGATCCCCAGCTTCTGTAAGGTTCCAACTTTCAGACCCCTTCATCCTCAGTGAGAAAGCCCAGTCTGCACGCCCCCCCCCGCCAACAGACCGATATTTGTGCCACCTAAAGAGTCATAGGATGCAAACTGTTGGTTAAAAGGGTGGGTCAGCCCTACATATGTTGCACTTCACCATAAAGCTTCAGTATAGATGGAAGGTTATTTCACCCAAATGGCCCCACTGTCTGTCTATTCCTGAAAAACCCTCCCCAAATCTTCATCCATAAAGCCAAGCTATTCATTCATATTTTAGGTGTGCAGGGCATGAATATATTCTGATTTTTTTAATCAAAATCCTGTTATTCTAATTGATTATTGATTATTGATTGTATCAGAAACATGATCAATATGTGTTGGAATGTGATTCCTGATTTTTTAAAAATTAGAAACCATCAACCAAAACTTTCAGCATAGGTTTCTGCAGTTTTTAAGTTGGTTTGGCTGGCTATCTGTTTATATATATCATATTTAGGAAAAAGGATTATTTTGTTTTAGACACCCCAGCCTATATGGGTGTTTAGTTAGAGGTCCAATTTACAATACAAGTTTAGGCTAAATATGCCAGCAGGCATCTAGTCTTGTTTTTTGAAAATTCCGACATTTTTAGGGATCATTGCCCAACAAAGCATGAGAGAAGTAACTTATTCATTGATTTTTCCCTATTGATCAACCAAAGACAATTGGTCATGTGATGGTCTCTACTGAGTGACTAACCAGACTAGTATAATCATACTGTTATTGTTTTGAGAATTCTTCATATTTTGTCATATTCCCCAGTGTTTGCAAGATTTAGGAAACTGTATATGTTGCGATGATCATTACCCATGTTTCAAATTCATGTTAAGATGTTTAAAGAGTTTTGTTCTGTTTATTTTCATATTGGTCCGTCAGAGTCATTAACAGCTTTTTATTCATAAGTAAGATGTCTACCAAAGCTGACATCCTTTTCGAAAGCATTATGTTTGCACACACTCATCAACCCAAATAATAACAAGATATTTTTAGGAGTGTGGCTCGCCAAAATTTTTTTCTATGCTCTTACAATGTAAATATTGAATTGCTTTGTTGAAGTTTTTTGAGTCCCCAAATATTTCCAAATATATTATTGTTGTTTCATGTAACTTTGCAATCAACTCCAAGAGAGGATGCATTCAAAGTAGCCATAAATACTTTCCATGGTTTTGTCTTTCTCTAGAATCACAAAGCATCAGAGAAGCATTATCAAAGTGCAAGTCTTCAAAGGTCATTCTAATGTATTTCTTGAAAACAAACCTCAAATATTATTCAATGATATCCTTACTACAAAATGTTTCTGCAAAATGTCTTGCACGCCATTTTAAAAAATTTTAATGATTAGCTCACTAGCAAAGAAAGACATTTGTTTTCATTAGATTTATGTGTTATTAAATAAGTGAACTTCTTTCTTTGCACAGTACGAGTTTCCTGAGACTATGTCGGCTTACTATCCCTGTAATGTCTGTTACTTTCAAGTTCAAGTTTCTCCCACACAATCTGAAAGTAGAATATTCCTATGAACCAAAATAGTATGAAGTGAAGAAACAATTACCATTACTTTATATGAAAAGAATTTTAGAGCATTTCCAGACCCAAAAATGTTAATAATGGTATGTTTGGTTGATTTGAAGAGTGGATAACCGGCTACAGAAGAAGTGATTAAGTTTGGGGGCGAGACAATGCGTAAATATGTAAATGAAGATAAGATCTGTATTTTCAATATGTCAGTAACCTGACATAGTTATTAGCAGAATTTTTTTCCTTTTAAAAGTCTCACTTTGTGATGTTTTTGACTTTGATATTCGCTACTGAACTGAGTTCATTATAAAGAAAGGAAATTATTATTTCCATTATTATTCGGACTATCCTCATCTTTGTTGTTTTTCATACAACGTTTCGGCTGTTGCACTCTACGGCCTTCGTCAGGTAACATCTGGGAGATATACTAAAGGAAATTATGTTGAAAAATAAATACTTAATGTGCCAAATAAATGTTTTTTCCATCATTAGGCTATGGAATTATTGATGTACCTAAATTCTATAAACAATATGAATTCATGTGCTAGAAATTTTTGCTAAGTTAAATGATAACCTACAAGAAATCATTGACATTACATACTATCTTCTCTGCTGAACAGGATGCATTTCATATATTGGTAGCTATACAACCTTGTATTGATGGATAACTTACCATTATCAGTTCATTGTATGATTCACACCCACATTAATGGAAATAAACAGTATGGAACTAGTGATGATGATAACTTCATTTCTAGATCCTTGTATAAAACATCTGTTTATTAGATTGTGTCCGTTGCATTAAAGGATTTTAAATCCGAGAAGACGTCATAATCAAAATTTTTAAAAATACAAGTGAATAAGTTGGAGTTGACTTTGTTTTTCCTCCCATAATAAGAACGATCTTCACCAAATTGAGGGGAGTAACCTCTTCACTGTTTGTCTAACCCATTACATTAAACCAAACAAGAATATAAAATTAGCATTTCCCTATCGTGATTTGAAGTCACAACCAAGTGAGTGCTAGGCAGCTCTCTTACCAACTGATCCAAACTGACAAATATACATCTACAAATTTATTTATCATATATACACTACAAGAGTTACAGTAATCATCTGCAGTTGGAACATAAGTAGAAGAAGGGTTTGGCCCTGCAGCGTATATATTTTGTACCAGACAAAAATTAAATGGTGCTAATTAGAAAAATTACCAATTATTCTGAATTGACCACTCTCACTTAGTCTTGATATTTGGGCTAGAGCATGCATTCTGTGACAAAATGATAAAAAATAAACCCATGTTTAGCTAAGTATAACTGTAGAACATTTGTAAAGTAGAACAAGTGCTTTTTCCGGAACAAAATGATGTAATTTAACCCTTTCACTGACATATTGTTGTTGGCCAAGCCAAGTACAAGTATCGGTTTGTCAAAGAAATACATAAAATGTTTATCATAGTCATTATAGAGTGTTTGTTTTCTTATTTATAAACAATTAGTAAAACAAGTTACTTAATATGATCTTAGACTATTGGGGTTTCTTCTACATAAAATCATATACCCATTTAGGAAATCACATTCTAGAGTTTTTAGTTGCTTGTATATATGTGTGTATTTGTGAATCGCTTATACAAGAGACAATTTATACCATATTCATACCATAATAACAAGGGAATCGGGAAAAAAACACCGAAGAAAAGTACATAAATTGCATTGATAGCTATCAGGGAATGGGTGACTGAAGTGACACAGAAAAATCTGTTGAAAGAGATTTTAATGTTTAGGATTTAAAGCTGTGAAACTTTCTGGACTATATATATATATATATATATATATATATATATATATATATATATATATATATATATAGTGTGAACTGTAAACAGTGAGACAGACTCGGGAGTAAAGTGTTCAGAGGTAAGGTTTATTAATCCTTTTCATGTTTCAGGATTTTTCCCATCTTCAGTGCTGTGTGCTGTGTGAGTATGTGTTTTGCATATATATATTTATATATATATATATATATAGTGTGAACTGTAAACAGTGAGACAGACTCGGGAGTAAAGTGTTCAGAGATAAGGTTTATTAATCCTTTTCATGTTTCAGGATTTTTCCCATCTTCAGTGCTGTGTGCTGTGTGAGTATGTGTTTTGCATATATATATATATATATATATATATATATATATATATATATATATATATATATATTCAAGCAATGGACGTATTTGGTTTGACAATGAATTATAAACTGCGTTATACTATTTAGAAACTTATTTGAAATGATCATCCATTGTTACATCACTCAATTTTGACAATGTAAATAGAATAAACAAAGGAAATGGGGCTACTGCAGGAATCAAACCCGCCAGATTTGGGTTGAAAGTAGTTATTTGACCTTGGCAGCCATTTAGCTCAATGGTAAGAGCATCACTATGTTAAAGTGGCTACCCAATCGGTGACAGGTTCGATTCCTTTTGCAGCCCATTTTCTTTAATTGTTTATTCTATTAACATTGTCTAGATTGAATGATATATAAACCATATAATGATGGGAGATCATTTCAAATAAGTTTCTATATGATATAATGCAATTTATGATTCATATATATATATATATATATATATATATATATGTATATAAATATATATATAAGTAAGCAATTCATGATTCTGGAGAGCTTTGTTGTGATGAGAACCAAACATCTCAGTGTGGAAACTCAAATCCACTTGTTTCAACAAAAGTGTGTGCCACACTAGTCAGTCATCCATTGAATTTTTACATATTCAAGAAATTTCTCTGCTTGAAATCTTAGAACACTATAAGTGAAATTTTCTTCAGGGTATCATCAGATATTTACCATGGAATAGTTTCAGGGATTTAAAAATAAAACTGCTATCTAGCATATGTATGTGTGTTTGTGTGTGTGTGTGTGTGTGTGTGTGTGTAGTGAATTTGTTCCTCAGTGGATGCTACAAATTTATAGTTTTGTCTCTGATTTCATTAAAAAAATCTTTTAAAATAATAATTTAGATAATCTTGCACGCTAACACAAATGTGAGGCCCCTGTGAAATTCAAACTCACTACATTAGTGATTAGTCTGTAGGATGAGCTTATTAACCATTACTTCACAACTGGCACCCAGATATTCACTAACTTGAACTTAGTCTGGACCAAGGCCACAAAAGTTGGGCACTCGGTGAGAATTAAACTCACTACATATTTGATTTATAAGACAAGCTTACTAGCCATCAATCTACATTAGACACCCAGATATTTACAAGAGTGGAAAACCCAGGGAGGATCAAACCATTACTCTTTATCAGGCATATCTTTTTATCTAATTACCTGTGCTAACTAAGTTGGAGAAGCATATATAATTGGTCATGTCTGTCTCCATCCACACGATATCCCCCAAAATACTCAATGAAATTTTGTGGAAGGATCAGCCATAGACTTGGAAAGAGATGGTGAAATTTCAAGGTTAGGACCCAGAAATTCTTTTTTGATAGAAAGATGTTTTCCATTCTAGTTTTCATACGCTTATCTATATGCTTTCGAAAAAATATCTCCAAAAGTTCTCAATGAATTTCGATAGAATTTCATGGAAGAGTGGGCAATAGGCTACGGAAAAAGTGAGTTTTTGGGTGAATTGATGCACAATTATCTGCCCCCCCCCTCACACACATTGAAGTAATGTGTTCCAACCATATAATATTGCAAAATTTGTCTGCAAAATATCTTTAAAAATATTGAGTGATTTTCACTGAAATTTTGTGGAAGTGTAGACAATAGACTATGAAAGAGGGTATTAAATTTTTTTGGCGGATCCATGCACAATTATCCCCCCTGACAATGACATTGGTAGAAGCATGCCCTCTCTGAGTGCTTTCTAGTTGCAACTGTGGTTGAGGGAGACAACACTGCTTACTCTATATTACATTATTATCTCATTTTATCTTTCCTCATTTTGAACATCATGGAATGTTTTTGCTATATTTAGCCAAACTTCAAATGGAGTGTTCATCTTTGTCTGTAATTTTAGGATATATCATCCTTCGGGAATAACTGGCAAGCAGCCATTTTGTATCTGATAACCAAATCCACAACTGCTTTGTAAATCAAAGAAAAAGAGTCGCATAAAACAAACGGTGAGAAGAAGATTAGAGGTTCAATAATTTAATTAAAAAGCACACAAGGATAAAACAACACTGATGGCATTTATTCCAGCCATTTTTCTATAACAGTTGCAAATCCTGCAGTGTCGCGACCAAATAGTTTATACATTATAGTATACTTCATCTCTCCTCAAATTGTTATAAACTCAGTTCTGTGAGATTTCAGATTTATAAATCATGAGATTTTAGAATTATTCTTTGGTAAATGATGCCTTTTAGGTTTGACTACTTTAAATCATGACTTGTTTTGTGTTATTCATGAATAAATATTAACTTTGGTGGCTAACAACCCACTAACAATGGTTTGAGCTCTTTTTAGAGTATCTAGAACTTCAACTGTGACCATATCATGACATCTGAAGATAATGGGAAAAGTTAAAAAGTTGGAGAAATGTCTCACATGAACTGGATGAAATGCTCCATGACTGTGCCACAACCAGCTTCTCTCAACTGACTGTGCCTAAGCTTTAAGAATTTGGATATGAAGTCTCACAGCATCCTTCATATGCACCTGAAATTTCACCTAGAGGTATTATCTTTTCAAGTATTTTGATCTTCACATGTTATTTATATATATATATATATATATATATGTATTTATATATATCATGAATGAACTATTTTCAATTAGCAGGAGAAAAAAATACAAGCACAAATTGACGTTTTTACAGCTCAGCTTAGTCTGGCACAAGGTCAAATGGAGAGATCTTGAAATAGGAGGAAGAGCATGTTGCACAAATCTCCCAAGTTGGCATGGTCTGTCAGCCTTGGAAATCAGCATCAAAGATCCTGGTTTTTTTAGATAAACTCAAAATATTGATATTTACAAAGTTAAGCTAGACATGTAACCAGTGAGAATTGAACTCACTACACTATCAATGGTCAGTGGAACTAGCTTTCCAACCATATATCTATAGGAAGGAACCGTAATGATATTGCCTAAGCATAGCTTAGTCCTGCATAAGGTCCCAAATGTGGTGTACCCAATGAGGATTAATATCGCTAGAGTAGTAATGGTCTGTGAGGAGTGATAACTGCTTATTGGCAAGGCAATTATTTACCAAGTTTAATCCGTCATATACCTGAATGGGGCGAATACTTGGAGGAAGATTATATTGCATCAATTCTATAAAAGAAAGCCTGCCTGCCTGCTTGCTTTGAAATTTGATACTTAAAATCCTGGCTTTTTACTTGGATTATACACATATAATGTATAATTTGGCTGCATATTTTCTTTAATACATCTTTCGGACAAGGAGCATCTTTTCAATTTTTTTTCTAATCTTTTCTTGTTTTTATACAAGTGAACGAATCTCTGGTTTCAACGGATATTGATACTATCCAAAATATAGAGCACTTTTGGCAACATCTTCTGCCATTTTTGATATCAGAGAATAGTAAGTATTTTAGAAACCACAATGAAAATTTATTTTTCAACATAATCTTTTTCCTTGTCAATACACTTAATCCGACACTACTCCATTATGCACATAGACAGGACATTATACAATGATAATCTCTCATCAAAATTCAGCTAATAATTGGGTCAGGCTGCAGACATATTGAGCCACCTTTGTGTGTACACACATACACAGGAAGATTTATTGTTGTCATTAAAGTACAGTGCTCAGTATTAATGAAAATATGAGATGTATTCCCCAAACTTGTACTTAACTGAGATTTCATGCTTCATTTTTTGTTATTCTTTCCATGATAATAGTATATCATGATAACAGATAACAAAACATACAATTTCAAAAATTCAAAAAAATGAAATACTGAAAAAGAAAAAAAATTGTTAACTCATTTCTCCAAATTGGTAAGTACAATAAAGTACAAAACAAATTTGTTTTGGGAATACATCTCATATCTTATATAAATATATAAATATGTATGTTTAAATTGCATTGTATTATATAGAAACTCTTATTTCAAATGATCTCCCATCATTATACAGTTAATGTATCACTTGGTGTAGACAATGTAAATAGAATAAACAATCAAAGAAAATGGGGCTGCTGTAGGAATCAAACCTGTGAGTGATAAGGTAGCTGTTTCAACGTAGTGACATTCTTACCACTGAGCTAAACAGCAGCCAGGAATGCAAAGGCCCAAAATATGTGTTGGCACCCCAAATTATTTGGGCCTTTCCAAAATTTTTTGTGCCACTTCAGTCACTTATTTCCCAATCTATCAATGTAATTTACGTAATTTTCTTGTGTTTTTTCCCTGTTTCACATATACTTTGTTATTATGGTACAATGTATGAATTATTTCTCTGAAGGGATCATTACTTATTTACCATGTAACTGTTTTGAGTATTTTAAAAACAAAATAGTCATATTAACATAGATGTCATACATGTAGTTTGTTATTGAATATAGGGTATTATCATGTGTATTGTGTAATGATATTATTTTATCATTATCATTTGATTTTTTTGAAACAGGGCTTACTTATGTAGGTTACCCCCAAAAAATATTTAACAATGTGGGATCAGCAAGTATAACAACAGACGTGACTCGCTGTTTGAGTCATTTCTATTGAGTGCTCACCAATGTGAATATTAAATCCATTGTGTTGGTTTTAATCTCCAACTGTGTGGAAACCAACTCATGATATCATCTTTAAGAATACTAATTACAGAGAAAAACTCCTTCAAATATAT
The DNA here is from genome assembly GCA_963457665.1 of Thysanoteuthis rhombus. Classification (NCBI taxonomy): domain Eukaryota; kingdom Metazoa; phylum Mollusca; class Cephalopoda; order Oegopsida; family Thysanoteuthidae; genus Thysanoteuthis; species Thysanoteuthis major. The sequence goes on along the minus strand of OY735243.1, from coordinate 3,118,357 downwards.
ATATATATAATGAGACTAGGACATATCCCATGAGTCTTGGCCTAAATTCATGGTGGAAGCATATTAAAGAGGATTGTTTCCCAACAGACTCACAAGTAGCTTGTGATCTAATCTCAATTCAAAGTGTTGCTCCAAGATTGGATAAGTTACTAAATCTCTTTTATGTCTCTTCCATGCTAAGGAAAAGCTAGAGAATCTGTTTCTTTTAATTTGAATATATATTTACTATTTTTCAGATAATGATCAAGAATTATAGCCAACTGGCTACTATTTCATCTGGAGTCCTGATTCACATCCTAAAAAGATCTTCCAGAAAAAAAAATTAGTAAGGAAGAGAAATGCTGAAGCTGGTTGTAATAATTCTTTATTCCAGGACTCACATTCTGTTTAGCTTATTCTCTCAGGACTCTATTATTCTCAGCCAAGTTTATTCTATGAGTACAATTTAGCATCATTTTACCTTCTATCTATTGAATTAACTTTTTTCCTTTTCATTGGTAAATGATTTTCCATAACCAAGGCAAGTATTTGTCTATAAAATCATTTTTGAACCTAAAGTACAATTTATTAACATAAACTTTAATCAACTAATTTCAAGAACTGGAAAGAATTTATAATTTATGGTAGGTAGATTTTAAAAAAAAAGATTGTGAAGCATATATACATACATATTACTATGCAGTATTTCCTGAACTTGAAACTTGAAATGGCTTCATCAAAGAGAGAAAAAAATTTTTAAATCCACAGAAAATTAGTTTCTCAATTTCCTGATGTAATGGTTTTCATTAAGAGAGATGTGAAATACCAGGGAAATGCTGGGGAACTTCACTGCTAAAACCATCTCTCAATCTGTTCAAACTGCCAGAACTTTTGTATTGCTCTTTGTACACACACACACACACACACACACACACACACACACACACACACATATATATATATATATATATATATATATATAATTATTATTTTGATTATCAGTGCTGTTCTTTTTAGAAAAATGACATGAAAAAGGATCAAGTGCACTAACAAACCTGTGACCTGTTGGATCATTCTTTGAGTGAATATTAATGCAATCTGACTGGACCAGAATGAATCTGGATTTTTTTAATGCATTAGCAAATGAATAAATGAGAAATTCTATTCAGTAATTATCATTTAATGGTTATCTTCCAATAATTGGTCATTATAACATAGAAGTGAGTGCAGATGCAGACCCCACACTATTATGATATAGTCACAAATCACCCAGATTCTTTTGCATTCTTCTAGTTAGCATGTGTTAGGAGTAGCTCAATTCAATACTTCATGCAATGATTCACCATTTTGAATACTTGGAGGTCACTCACAGATAAACAAACAGAATTAGACTTTTAGTTTTGATGTAGAATTATATTTTCGATACAGACTCTGAATGGTAAAACATCAAATATAATAGCTAAGACCTATGACAAAGTTACAGTAGTATTTGTTTTCAAACCAAGTTGAATGAAAAATCATGCAAAAATAGGCTCCAAAAATTTCCCTCCAAAATGGTTACAGAAAAATAACAAAAAATTAAATATTGAATGTGTTTACATATATTTGATCAATCACAAGCCATCTTTCACCAGGCAAAATTTAATTCACATGGAAGCCTAGAAAAATCATTTACAAACAATGACAGACAAGATTCTTTCAGTCAGTCGCTACCTCACAGTATTTGGGTACATTTATCCGACTCTCATATGCATACACACATACATGCTTAAGCATTACATGCATCAATGAACAGTGAGTAACTGCTTTCCTCACTTGATCCTTTCTGATGTTCCAATACCTTTATTATATATTTACGACTACAAGTATACAGGTAATTTTACACAACCCTTAAAAGCTTACCTTTTTGCGAACACTTTCTTAATGAAATTTATACTTTTATTGCAGACTCTCTTACATACAAACATAATTTGACACTGTACACAATATCCTTATTGTTGTTATTTTGAATAAAGAATATTCATTTACTTACATTCACCTCTTTTTCCAATGATTTATTTTAACGTGCTTTGAATATAAAATTTAAATGTAGATGCTCATAGCCCATATATTCACCCCATAGTTCCATCAACTTCTGTTCTAGGCACATTTCTCAGGGTTATCAAGTTTTGGGATGTAGTTCTTGGATGCATGGACATAAATTATGGCCACTGAAAATGTAAAAAAAGGTTTCCTCCCTTTGTATCCCTTGGTGGCGAAAAATGGCTACATTTCTCCATTTTCCATCACCAGCAACTTTTAGCTAACTTTGTAGCTAAAAATGTTAAGTACATCCAAAAACATACAATAGCTTCCGAAATCTTTGGATGTTTGAATTTTGTTTCGATTAATGAATTTCAAGAAATTAAAACAATGATGAAAGTAAATAATGTTTGTTTTATTTACTTTTTTACCTTTATTTCTAATCAAAAACATATTGATCTGCTAACAATGCTATTAAAAGAACAAATATCTTGTATTTCTAATCCATAACATATTGATCTGATGTTGATGATATAGAACGTCTTATACCTGCTTTTAATCAAAAGATTCTGAACCATAAAGTCATCCAAGTAGGATGCAAACATAAAGAGATCCATTCACTTTTCAGACTATAAAATTAGCTGGAAAGGGGGAAAAAAAAAAAAAAAAAAAAAGGAAAATTCCAGCAACTTTCAGCCATCTTTAGGCACCAGGGGTGGCAACTCATTTTCATATGTTAAATACTCTTCCCAAACTTAAAGACAATACTATTGCTTGCTTATAGATAAGTAATGATTTTTAAAGCCCAAGGAAGCTAATCAAAAAACAAGAAAAAAGCAATAGGTCATTAGTAATAAAAAAAATACTCAACGTTTCAGCTGATCATTTCTCCAACCTTCAGAACAGAATTTTTTCTTCCCAATGTAAGCAAAGCTTATAACATAGAATTCAAGTGTTTTCTTTTCCATTCCTTGTTAAGCAGCCTTGATTTCACAGTCAAATCCTACATTATGAGCATTGCCAACATTGAAGAGGAAGATTTCTATTTACCACTATCACATTCAGATATAACACCTGGAGAAGGCTGTAGAATGGATCGACCAAAATGTTGTGTTAACAACAAAAACAAGTATGATTTCAACCATTGGAAAAACTCTTTCAACAAACGTCATTGTTTGAAAATTTATTCAACATTTGATATGGAAGTATCTTTTTTGAGATTGGTTATCCTGCTGTCTCATATTTCAACTCAGACATTTAAAAATACTCCACAAGATTTATTTACATTGCTGTGAAATATAATCCATAAAAATCTTTTCCAATACGTGGTGGATTTAAGTTATAACGATAGACTAGAAAAGTTAAGCATGACTACTTTATTTTAGAGGTGGGAAAGAGACTTAATCAAAACTTTCAAGATATTAAATGGTTTTACAAATTATGGAATTCAAATGTTTAATAAGTCAAAAAGGACAGGAAATTTACTTAGTTTCAAAACTAATTGATTTTTTCTCCAGGAGAATTTTGAAATACTGGAATAGTTTATCAACTTATGTAGTAAATGGTACAAGTATAAATACCTTCAAGATTAAATTAGACTAATCTAGATCATCATAAACACATGCATATTTTTGTCACTTGAATTAATGCGTATTTTAATGTTACATAAGTATTTTAAAAGTAAATAGTAAATGGAGATGTCCATAAAAGCATTTTCATTTAATAAATAAATAAATAGGGCATTTGGGGGAGTTATCAGCTGAAGTATATAGAAGAATTTAAGAAAAAGAATGTGCCTGGTAAATGTTTTTCTGCACTGATAAGCCTGTAATTTTTTCATTAAATTTCACACACATTTTTACCCCTTGATCTAACGTATACTTTAATGTTAATACATATTTCTAATGTATTTTGGATTCTGAGATGAAATAACAGATAAATAAATATATGAAATATACCATACAAGGAGCTAATATCAGCCTACTTTTACTCCTAAGTTTTGGGAGTAATTTATTCAAGATGCCAGTCAAGGGGTATCATTTGACGGAAGTAATTGAGGAAAATTGTTAAAACAGTAACAATTCCCCCTTTTAAAGGTAACGGTTGCAGTAATACAAAGTGTAAGTTTAGAAAATTTAATTCATTGTCTCAAACTACAAACCGTATACTGTATTTATGCTGGTATTTTTTCTTGAGAGCTTTTACCTCAATTCATAAAATCACTTGGAAAAGATATATATAGGGTGACCCTAATATCAACATTATTTGATAGAGGTAATATCAGCACTCTGCATATTCTTTAAAAAGCGATTTTATGAATTAGGGTGAAAACTCCCAAGAAATAATATTTTTTCATGGGAGCTTTTACTCAAATTTATGATTTCAAAAACATACCAACATAGATAAAGTGTATGGGTACTATTTTGAGACAATGGATACAATTTTTGAAGTTACACTCTGTAATACTGGAACACTTACCTTCAAAGAAGGGAAATGTTATGTAATAATTACAGATGTTTGACACTCAGCTAGTGATCACTGTAAATTGTTACAAACATAAACATCACGGTACTCCCGTTAAATAAGACCCCTCGATGGGTAACTTGTAAATTTATTCTATTAAATGTTCCAAATCCTCATGCTCCCAAAACTTTAGGGGATTTTTCAGGCATGACTATTTTGTTTGAGAGAAGGGCAAGACGAGAGTTAATCAAAACTTTCAAAGTTTGTTATTCACTATTGCACTCACTTTATTTTTAATTCTCTCTTTTGCAGTCAGTCCATATGTCCTTATCCCCTGCAGTGTTAGTATACTGTGTATACATTGGTGTGTTAGAACTGACAGACTGTAATCTCATCATGTACATATGTAATATCAGCCACTCTTTTAAACAGGGTATCTACTGCAATGTAATGAGTTCTAACACCCCAAAAGTGTTTACTCTCGATGTTCATATTCTAATCTATAAAATTATGGATTTCATGGGACTTTTTAACTTCACAAATTGAGTTTATGCTAGGTTGGGTGGCCAATGACCACATCAGACATGGTAATCTATAAAATATTTTCCAATAAGGCTGACAATATTTTCTATTATTTGAAAACGTCATCGCATTATTATGTCATAACAAACCAAAAACACTATTATGACATCATATTCCAATAAAACCCTGTTAAATTAAAATCTGTAGCGAATCTTTGAAGAAACATGTTGTTTACTATGAACATTACGTTAAACTTGGTCTTTGTCCCTCCAAAACATTTATTTGTTAATGAAACCAAATCAAAGATATTTCGTCCAGTTCTATAATTTCCAAACAAGGAGAAGAAAATTGGTTGAAAATAGGGAGTCAAGCCAGTCAACCATCTCAACAATTACCAATGGTAGAGAGTCATAGACAACATTGAACCATTAAGATGGTAGAGAAACCCTCAACTTCCTGTATAACATATATTGGGTGTACCGCCACAAAACGTTTAAAAGGATGTCATTTATTCTGGGCTATTAATGTCTTGCACTGTATTCCTGGTAAAGTTAAGGATAAAGATAGAGGGCCACACTCTTCAGTTTTTTTAGCTTTCGTGGTGCCCCCTAGAATCTTATATGAAACCCTTCTTTTAGCTAGATATCTAAAATGTCACTTTCTATGATGACTCCCTATGAAAACCGTGAACACACGTGTTCAATTGCTCTTTTGCCCCACCTCTTCTAATCAGTAACTCTCTCTCTCTCTCTCTCTCTCAGATCGGTATCATTTCACCAGCCTCCCAGCTGATCCAAACTTGACCATTATTTTCCTGTCTTCTTATTCTCTGTATTTAGGGAAGTGCACATAAATTAAACCCCATGTGTTTTCTGTCATGTGTAGTCTGTTTGTCATGTGTTTTCCAGCATCAGAGAATGGCCACCAAGTTGCTCATGTATGATCCCTATTACATCACACACAACTTGGCAGTTAGGCATACACATTGATAATCATTCCTTGGTACACTCAAAGCCTTATGGATTCGCTGCAGTTCAGACATCTCTGCTGCGACTCACAACTACAGCTATCACAGCACCGAGTTCCCATCTTTCTCTCCACTAAATAAAATCACATCAATGTTTCCTTATGTGTATTTCCATTTCAGTCCTGTATCGCCATAAATGTTTATTTATTAAATGTAAGTTTTATTGTTCACCTAAATACTAGTATGTATCATTTTTACCCTGTCTAATCCCCACATCCACAATCAAACCTAGCTCGCATATTCTCCCTACTGTCATAGCGACCATACACCTCCCTTCCTCCTTCCACATTTTCAATGACCTTGGCATATGGTGCTAACTCCAAACCACGTGGAGGCATAATCCTTTGTCTACTATTACATCTTCTCTCCGCACACAACTAACAGCCATTCACTACTCTCCCCCATACAATCCAGGAAACATCTAATCAATAGATAGTGAATTCCTAACTTTTGTAGATACAATAAAACCTACAGGTTGATGTTAACAATTCCATATGCCTTTATCCCCTGCACTATAAGTATACAGTATATAGATTGGTATTCTGGGTTATTTTTTTGATTGATTAAAAAAAAAAGAAAAACCTAAAGAGGTCCCCTGGCGAATTGCTTGAAGCTGAAATTTCTGATGTTATATACCAAATGTTATCCCATAGAAATGCCTGAGTTTTTCTAAAAATAAAATGGATCTTGGATTTTTTTTCAATAGTTTGGATTTTTTACATTGTCGAGGTTGTCTTAAAAATGGATCATAGATTGTCGAAAAAACGGATGTTGAATGTTTTGGTAATAGTGCAGTTCTCAAAAACATCTAAACTAAGCATTTTTAAAGGTCGATTTTTCGCTGAGTGATCCTCAGTCATAAAACGGTTGAATCTTAGTTAGCTTTGGTTAAAAATTAGTAGCTCATTTTATAAAAAAGTTTAATTTTTCCCTACGTACTACTACATTGTTTTAGTGTGATGACTGCTGTCTCCATTATGGGTTTCGGTGATTATTGTACACATGTTGAACATCATCAGGTGTGTAACTAATTTTTTGCAAACGGTTTCATTTTAGCAAATTTTTCAAAAATTCGCAGAAGTTCGCTTTATCACGAAAAATAAATTCTTCTGTGAACAAACTTGCATTTTTCATATTGTGTTAATACAACCACACCCCTACCTCTACCCAAGCACTAACTCTAACTCCTAACCCTAACTAACTATAAACAAATTTAAAGAACTTCTTTTAAAAAAATGAAAAAACTTATCAAAACTTTTTCACCTGCCTTTGTGATCTCTCCCATAAGTCTTTTTCATATCCATATCTTGGATCATCCTCTGACTAACGGTGTGAAATCAACAAAGGCAAAAAACACAAATTTGTCCACATGAGAAAAAAAAAATACAGAAGAAGGAAACTTCTACAAAAATTGTCTTTTCCAAATTTGCAAAACAAACTGTCTGCAAAAAATCAGAAACATGATGTTTAAAGCGCATGATAGTCACCAGAACAGATGGTAGAGATGGCAGCCATTATACTAATATGATATAATGGTAAGAGAAGAAAAAAAGAGAAAAAAATGTATGAAATAAACTACTTGTTTTTAGCAGAGGCCGATTGAGATTCTGCCATTTTATTGACCCTTAAAAATGCATAGTTTAGATGCGTTGCAGAACTAACTGCTTTATTACCAAATGTTTTTCTTTAATTACAAAACGAACAATAATTTAATCACAAAAATACAAAACAAATATTGATACAAAATCTAATATTGATCAATTGAAAGTCCAAACAACACTCATGCTGCAGCATTCCTAAGGTTTGTGTCACCTAGGGTAGTAACTCAGAAATTGCTATCCACCCAGGATATTTAGAATTTTTTGTACTAGCAGAATACAAGATGGAGAGACAAACTAGACAAGTTCAGAAAGTACTGGCTCTGCAACGCCCATGAGGGAGAGATCTGGTGAATCGTGGGTGAGATTTATTTCCAATAGCAGACAATAAAAGACTGATGATGATGATGGTGATTAGAGATGTCATGCAAGATATTCCCCTCGTGAGAGTAGTGAAAATGATTTTCGACACTGATGACCAGAAAATTGACTGCAAAGTACATCTTAAGTTCATTTGTTGTATTTGATTCCATAACAGTGGTGTATGGATGTAACCAGAAAAGAAACAGGTCTGGTTAATCACTCAAAAGAAACCAGCACACCATCAACATCTTTTGGCAGTATGCCTTGTTGGGGGTGATCAGTTATAAATTTAGAAAAAGGAGTGATCAATGAATTATTTACTGCTCTTGCCCTTTGTTTGAAAAAAGTCTGAATTTTCAAAAGATAAGCATGAATAATGAAACCTAATAAGGAGTTAATATTTTAATATCCTTAGGCCTTTAGCTCCATTGGTGTGGTCTGCACATGTGATTCATATGTAACCCGCCAGCTGGGCTGACCTGGAAACTGGGGTAACCTACGTTGATCATTTTGGTGACAGTCTTGGTTAATGGTCTCTAATATATAAACCAGTGGATAAGAAGACCATCTAGAAGAAGTGAAAAGTGTCGATAATAAGATACTGTTTGGCCAATCGAATTAGATTGGCCTTCTTGATTCATTTAATCCGCTGGACCTTCTTTAAGAATTAAGAACTTGAAAGAAAGGAAAGGGAAGATAGCTTACTTTACATAACTTTTTATAACTCCAATGCTGATAAATAATATTTAGATATTTAGCAAAAGTTGAGTGATTATATGCTAATTGTTTCAGCAAGTGCACAGCATATGTATATTTGCATGTATATCTCTATAAAAAATATATACATGAATACATACCCAGATTTACATGTTATGTGATAAGTGCGTGTGAGGTACAAGTTCACCAATTTGAGAGTGATTTAGCATGTTGAAAATATGTGTGTGTGTGTGCAAGTACGATAAAATGGTTGTGTGTGTGTGTTGCTCTATTGCCATCCTTTTCCCATCAAAAGGTGAAAGGAGCCAGGGGTCAAGAGCAGCTGACCTCTTTCCCAAGATAACTGGCTAGTGAAGGGACGATTCACAGATTAATAATGACAAGGGCGATAAGAGACCAGAGAAAGTGTGTGAACTTATATAACTGTGTGTGCATATAAGCGACACACAGTCAGATATATGTGGAAGCATGTATGTGTGTAAAGACCAACATGAATTTAGAGAGAGAGAGATAGTAATGGCATGCGTTTCGAGAGAGATAGTGACAGATTTTAGAGTAGCCAGTTGGGGTGGATAGCAGTTAGTCTCTAGCCCTAGGGGCCAGTTTTGCATCTCTCAGAGAAGGAGCTAACTTTAACTGAATTTTGCGTATTGTTTGTTTAAAATGCAATATGGGAAATGCACCATTTTAGATGCAGGAACCTTTCAGTGTCGTTTCATCTGTTTACACCATCAAGGGAGACACATGACTAAATAAAACATGGATTATTTTCATAATCAAATTTCTTGTTCCTAATATGGAACCAGTTGAATCTCCACAGATGCTGCATTTTCCTCTTTGCAGATTTGTCATCAATATATCCCAGCGACCGGATCTGTACACAACGGGCTTTCCAGAAGATTGCAATGATGGTGACGGCTCAAGTATAAAATGCGTACACATCAAGAAACCAGGGAGACGACATTTGGGAACATGGCGTCCAGCTCCAGTAAGAAAGGATTCAGCGAGAAGTCCCCTACCATTGTCCCCATCATTATCTAACACGGATGAAATGTTGCACACCATTATCCTACGTATATAGGATGAGTATTCACTTGGTATACTATGTATGCTTAGTAGGCTCTGTCAACAATCTTAAGCTAAAATTTTTTGCAGATATCTCTTACTATTCCTCCATGTGTGTTTATATGTATGTGTGTGTGTTGTGCTACCTAAATATCTGGGGAATTTAACATTGAAAGTAATTATTTACCATTACTCCTAGTTTTCTTCGAAGGACTGCCCTAGGCCATGTATATAGCAATCTCAAGGTGTGTTGCTCATAGTAGTTCATAGAGGTAGTCGCAGTGGTGGGCATTACAATCTGTACACAAACACTGTGCCAGTTCTCCCCACTGTTGCATCACAGCATGTAGATAGATAAGTAATGGATAGACTAATAACTTATTGGGAATGTGTAATTGATATATTATTCCTATGTGCATATGAAAACTCTTTGATTAAGGGTGAAGGGAGCTTGATTCGCTCAGACTTTAGTTTTGTCTGGCTTTAGGAGGTCAGTTGACCCCTCTGCCTTCTGGCTCATACCCTTTTAAAATTGTTATGTAAACTTCAGTTACTTCATTGTGTTTAGTCTAATAATAATTGAATGTCATCTTTCCTAATTGAAATAAGATATTGATGATGAAACTTTGATGTTGTCTGTAACATATGGAAGGATTTATTCTGGAAATAGATTGTGACATGAAAGCATCTTTGAACTTTGCCTTTATGAGTGACCAGTGAAAAAAACAGGTCAACTCATGGAACTTAATGGATAAGAAAAATTGTTGCATTTTTTTATTGTTCCCCAATTCAGAATTCTCCATATTGATGATGAAGAAAGATGTTGGATTTGTTGACATGAGTATCGACCAATTCCAAATTTCATTGTTCCTCAAAGAAGACAGATCAACTCATGGAACTTCATGAATAAGAAAAATTGTTGCGTTTTGTCATTGTTTTCCAAATTTAGAAGTTTCTGTATTGATGATGAAGAAAGATGTTGGTCTTTGTTGCCTGAATGTCGACCAATTCTGAATCTGTTGTTCTCCTTTAATTATATAGATATGGAGGCAACAATCATGTTGTCACTGATGTAACAAGGAGATGAAGTCCTGAAATAAAGATTGATAACATCAAGTTTGGCTGTTGACCTTTTTGAGAAGTCAGAAAACAAACCAAGGAAATAATAATTCCAATTGAGATCTCTTTGTGATGCAAATTGTTATATAAAATTCAGTCGCTACATTGCATTTAGTCTAATAATAATTGAACATTATCTTCCCTGATTGAAATAAGAAGATCTTGATTACGAAAATGCTGTATTGTCTCTGTCATTTGGAGGGATTTACTCTGGGAGAGGATTGTGACGACATCATGTCAGCGCATCTTTGAACTTCATGAATTAGAAAAATTGTCGCATTTTGTTATTGTTTCCCAAATTCAGAAGTCTCCATGATAATGATGAAGACAGATCATGGACATAGTTGCCTGAATGCTGACCAATTCAAAATTTCTTCTTTAAATATAAAAAACATGAAAGCAGCCATGATGTTGTCACTGATGAAACAAGAAGATGAAGTTGTGAAATAAAAATTACAACATCGAGTTATCAGGAACTTTGTTTGGCCTTTGATATTATTGAATGGCTAGAGAACACTTGAAGGAAAATATGAAAATATGGCATTGATCTTTTGCTCTTGCTGTTCAAACTTGGAGAAAGTAAATCAGTTGACTGCCTTTATTTTATTTAAACAGATTAATTCCAATAGTCCTAAGAAGAAAGGACAACAAACAATGCAGCACGGAACCTAACCAAAAAACTGACCCTTAAACTGAGAATCATGCAAAGTGCTCAACATCACAGGGAGAGATCAAATGACAGCACAGTACATAAAATAAAAAACAGAAGTTAAAGATATAATACAACTGATTAGAAAATTCATATGGCAATGGGCTGGTCATTTAACAAAAATGTCTGACAACTGCTGGACACCATGACTCACAATGTGGATCCCAAGAGATCATATGAGAAACTAAGGCCGGCAAAAAATGTTGTGACTAACTAAACTACTTCAGAATTGTTATGGTTAAGTCAAGCAATGAAACGATTCCAATCGAAGATCAAAAATCCATTTCCAATGAATATGAATGAAACGGTCATAGAGACAAATCTGAAGACTCTCTGAAGAATTTTTTTATAAACAAATGAAAAGATAGGACAGCCAGTCCTGGCAATTGATTAATTTTCTTGATTGATATTTAATACCAAAAACAATAAACAAAAATGAATGAATGAAAAAAATGAAACAAAATACATTATTTTGTTGAGTTTTGTTTATATTGATGTACCGTAATAACTCATGTACAATGCGATAAATTTAATATAAAAATTAGTGTTAAAATTGGGGATAGCATTATATTCTCCTCATGTTGAAAATAGAGGTAATATACATAGACACATTACTGATTTTTAGCTACAAAAAGTGAAGGTCACATCACATGTGAGATTGCATTGTACTCACGTGAATGCAGTATTTGTTCGAATAAATTTGTCCACATATGGGATTTCATTCCTTCTTTGAAGTGTACTATTCACACCCATGACAATTTTAAATTTCTTTAGAGTGTCTCCTGAACACTCCATGAAGTTCTTTTACATCCCATTTTTTGGCATCAAGTTTACAAGTTTTCTGATCGAATATTTTTCTTTGTAATAACCCTGTTATTCCTCCCTAAAGAGGAGACTGATCTCTACACAGCACTCAACAACACAAGCCGAAGGTCTCCCTCCCAAATACCTCTTCTGAACCCACTGACTGGCCTGGCTGCCAGCGACATATGCCTTCTGAAAAGATGACATCATAAGTGTGTTCCGTACCATCTATGGCAACCACATGTTTCTTTCCTTATGCAAATTATACGCAATTGGGCTAACCACTTGACAAACCACTTGCTGTGTGGGCTTGGTCAAAATTGGAAGAGCACTCACCCACAAATCTGGCACTAATATTTCTTATATTTTTTTGTCAAATGTTCCTTTGGCATTTCATAAAAGTAGGTTAAATTATCTATCAGTAAAGCAGGATACTTATTAATCTGTCAGCTGAAGTATATTACAAGGTTTCTTGCAGTTTCTTGCATAGCTGTGGAACTCATCTGCAAGATATCATAGCTTTTGAAAGACTTATTTTCCATACCAGCTGCTCTACTACTTGGACTAAAAGAGCCTTCTGGCTACCAAGAGATAAAATCTAACTATTTAAACATACTCTTTACTCTTCCAATCGTTCAGCACTACATTTTTCTATGTTCATACACTAGTTATATTATAAATATTGAATTAGATGAAGCCGTGTCAAATATAATTGATTTCTGATGAGTATTCATTTCATCTTAATTTTACTTGCTTTTTATTGCAACTACTACCATCAGTTCCGTGGATTGGGGATAAAGAATAATAGAAATATTGTTACAATGAAAAATAAGAGAAATGTTGTTACGATGAAGAATAAAGAAAATATTGTTACAACGAAAAATAAGAGAAATGTTGTTACAATGAAGAATAATGGAAATATTGTGACAATGAAAAATAAGAGAAATGTTGTTACGATGAAGAATAAAGAAAATATTGTGACAATGAAAAATAAGAGAAATGTTGTTACGATGAAGAATAAAGAAAATATTGTTACAACGAAAAAAAAGAGAAATGTTGTTACAATGAAGAATAATAGAAATATTGTTACAATGAAAAATAAGAGAAATGTTGTTACGATGAAGAATAAAGAAAATATTGTGACAATGAAAAATAAGAGAAATGTTGTTGTTACAATGAAGAATAATAGAAATATTGTTACAATGAAAAATAAGAGAAATGTTGTTACAATGAAGAATAATAGAAATATTGTTACAATGAAAAATAAGAGAAATGTTGTTACGATGAAGAATAAAGAAAATATTGTTACAACGAAAAATAAGAGAAATGTTGTTACAATGAAGAATAATAGAAATATTGTTACAATGAAAAATAAGAGAAATGTTGTTACGATGAAGAATAAAGAAAATATTGTTACAACGAAAAATAAGAGAAATGTTGTTACAATGAAGAATAATAGAAATATTGTTACAATGAAAAATAAGAGAAATGTTGTTACGATGAAGAATAAAGAAAATATTGTGACAATGAAAAATAAGAGAAATGTTGTTGTTACAATGAAGAATAATAGAAATATTGTTACAATGAAAAAAAAGAGAAATGTTGTTACGATGAAGAATAAAGAAAATATTGTTGCAATGAAGAATAATAGAAATATTATTACAATACTCCATCCAATCTACTCTAATTTCTTAGTTCCTTGTCCTTAACACTTGACTCCTCCTCTCAGGAGAAAAATTTTGCTGATAAAAATACCTTTTACCAACCATTTCAAACTATGCATTTCTCCTGGTAAATGAATTCAGCATTTCAAAAAGAAAAAAAAATCTCAATCATAATATATCCAGGAATTTTGTTTCACTGGAATCAATGAGTAGATCGTATATATATATATATATATATATATATATATATATATATATATATATATATATATATATATATATATATACGATCGTATATATATATATATATATATATATATATATATATATATATATATATATATATATATATATATATATACGATCGTATATATATATATATATATATATATATATATATATATATATATATATATATATATATATATATATATATATATATACGATCTACTCATATATATATATATATATATATATATATATATATATATATATATATATGTATTTGAAAAAGTACACATCACATAGCAATGATCAGCTGATCAGGTAGCTACTCCTGCTGGCTGTTGTTATTAGGTTCAATCCTGATTTGATCTCCCACTATTGATAGTCTGATAGCAAATCATATAAAAAAAAGGGAAGGTCCCATGTCATATAGCAATGATAAGCTGGTTACAATCTACAGGCCATTATTAGCAGGTTTGATCTTCATTGGATCTACCACAAGTGATGGTCTTATATAAAACTGCAACATTAATAAATGATATGAAAGATAAGTCTGGTGAGTCACTCATTAGAAACTGTCAGGTGATTAATGTCTTTTGGCAGCATGACATGTTATATGTGATCAATTTGAAAAAAAATGGGTGATCAATGAATGTTACTTCTCTTGCCTTTTGTTGGGAAGTAATCATTAAAAAAAGTCTGAATTTCCAAAACACTAGTGTGAATACTGATGGGATAAATTTAGAATATATTTACATTGCAAATTGACCCCCCTTCTAAGAAATTATTTAGAGGGAGAGTTTTAAAAAATGAGGAAACATTTTTTGTAGACAATAATGAGTAAATGTTTAAATTTTCTACCCTCTAGCTCTATTGGTGTGGCCTATATGCATGATGACCTAAAAACTCAAGAAACCTGTGTTGACAGTTTTGGTTGACAGTTTCTAAAAACAGATCAGAATGTATGTCGTACAGCAAAGATCAGAAGCTAATCTTGCTGATTGTTCTTAGTAGGTTTGATCCTCATCATATCTCCTAGTATAGGTAGTCTGATACAAACTAATGCCAAGCTAAAATTCTTATATAATGAATAGTGTAACAATTTTGTTTTTCTGTCCATAACACTTGACATTTCCACTCAGGGGTGATAAAAATATCTCCAATTCACAATTTGAAACTATGCACTTTTCAACTGGAAAATATTCACAATTTTTTTTTCTCAAAGAATTATCTCTTAGAAATTCAAATATATCCATGAATTTTTTCTCACTTGTAATAAAAATTAATCAAAAGAATAAGAGATTTGTTCTTCTATCAGCCATATGGCTCTTGTGTATGGTATACCAGGCTTTCTGAAACAACTGAGATGAAAGATTAAAGAAATATTTGTCAAAAATTGATAATTTTTTGACAATACTTCATCTGATAAAAGTTCAAGTTGATATTACTAAAATTGATGTTAGTTATGAGACTTTTGATGGAGATGATGATGATAAATAGAATATAAAGCTTCAAAGATACAGGGTATGCAATCTATTAAAATATATAAGATAATTGGAGCATCAAAATTTGAAGTCATGAAGAAAAAATTCCATTGAAGGACAAATATGGTCAGTATAAATTCTACATATGACTTCCGTTGTGTTCTCCTCTGGAAAACATGTAGAATAGAGTGAGAACATCCAGATCCTGGAGAACCTAGATGTTATCAATAAATCCATCAAAATAGGGCCCCAAAAAGGCTTTTTTTCCAAAGATAAAAAAAAGCTTTTTTAGATAGGGGTCTGGTAGATACGGCCAGGAGCATTTGAACATAAAAACACATAAATAAACTCACAAATATAAAAATAAGGTAAAATCCTTCATTATCTTTGATGGCTACAGTTGTTCAATATGTCAGTAGTACCAAGAGCATTTGTATTACAGGGGTTAGTATGATAATTTCTTGAGATATTAGAAATCTTATCCTTACCAAGGGCTCAAGGAATGAGGCCTTATGTTGAGCTTATCCAAATATCAATAGATCAGGGCCAATGAATTGATATGGTAAAGCAGGAAATGTCATGAAGGATTTATGCAGGTATATAAGATGGACGTATAATTTTTTTTGAGTATGCAAATATCGCTCAGTGTCCAGTGTGCTGGCACTATGACTAAGGGACTATCTACTGAAGCTTGATTTAGAAATTAAATATTTTTGGTGAACAAAGTTGTAATTAAAATTTGTTTTCAAGGTCAACTGAGGTCAGAGATAACCCAAAAAATCCTCTTTCGTTCACTACTATCCTTCCAGACCAAAGTGTACCTAATTCCGATCCTTGCTTCATACCTCCACCCTCATCACACAGCTTAGAGTGTACTCAATTAGCTGCTGAGTTTGCAGGGAAATGAGTCTTTGCTCACACTGGGAATCAAACCCAGAACCTTCTGTGTCAGGCAGTCATGCTAACCATTACACCATCTCAACAGACTACATAAGATATTTATGAGTTGGTAAGGTTGTGAAAATCATGTGCACTCATGAGAGAATTAAATGATGGTTTTGTTGAAAAGGTCAGGGTTAAAGTTCATATTGATATTCTGCATTGATCAGCAAATAATTTTTGGTAAGATGTGACCTTTAGATGTTGTTGAACATGGAATGGAAGGAAGAAGGAAACGTGAAGAATAAATAGATAAATAAAAGGAGAAAGAGAGAAAAGGAATACATAGAGAGTGGGTGTAAATGGTGAAAAGGAAAGAGAAGTAGAGAATATGATATGATAAGATGATAGAAGGAGGTGAAAGGAAGAGATGCATGGTAAAAGAGAGAGTGAATTAGATTGAAAGATAAAATATCGAATGAGTCAAAGGTGAGAGAAGAAGATAGGGGACGAACAAAGAATGGGCAAATGTGGTGCAAAAAAAAAAAAAAGAGGTCAAGAATTAGATGTGAAAGAGAAAAAGTTAGGAAAAGGTTGAAGACAGAGACCTGTAGTGTGAAAGAATAAGGCGAAAGACAGAAGATGAAGAATAGAATAAAAGAAAATTGAGAAAAGAGAGAACAGAAACAGGTCTGGCTAGTCACTAAATAGAAAACCATCATGTAATCAATGTTTTTGTCCACTGACTGTGTTGGGGGTGATCAGCTGAAACATTGGAAAAAAAAGGGGGATAAGTGAATAAGTTACTTCTCTTGCATATTGTTGGGTAGTGATCACTAAAAATGTCTGAATTCTATGAATGCTGCCCAAAACAAACTAAGAGACCAATTTGTAATAAACTTACATCACAAATTGAACAACCCACTAAAAACCTATTTAGGGGTAAATTTAGAAAAGAAAAAAAGATTTCATAGACATGAGGGGTAAATGTTCAAATGTTCAGCCCTCTACATACGTACATACATACATACATATATACATCCATACATTCATTCATACATACATTCATACATACATACATACATACATACATTCATATATACATACATACATACATACATACATTCATATATACATTCATACATACATTCATACATACATTCATACATGCATTCATACATACACACACACATACAAACATACATACATTCATATATACATACATACATTCATTCATACATACATTCATACATATATACATTCATGCATACATACATACATGCATACATACATACGTACATACATACATACATACATACATACACACACACATACAAACATACATTCATACATACATACAAACATTCATACATACATACAAACATTCATACATACATACATACATACATACATACATACATACATACATACATAGCCAGCCAGCCAGACCAACTTAAAGAATTAGGGAACCTATGTTGATAGTTTTGGTAGATGAATTCTAACAGTGAAAAGATTTTAAAGAGAGGATAAGAAATTGGTTTGGTGAAAGAAAGGAAGGAAGAAAAAAGAGAGATAAAGAAAGTTAGGAAGAAGAATAACATTTTATTAGACATGGAGGAGAAGAAAAAAAGGAAAAAAAAAAGAGAGTTAAGAGTTGTAGAAAGAAAAATAGACAAAGAAAAGGAAGAAATGGTAAGAAGCAGAGGGAAAGTACCCATGCCTGATGCTGAGTTAGTGAGGCTCTTTGATTAACATTTGGATAATCTATGTTTGGTATTTAAACAGCCAGAAGAGTCGTGGTGCCACAGAGAGAAGAGATCAAAGGGGAAAAAAGAGAGAGCAGGAACACAAGAGAGGGGAGATAGGGAGAATGAGTTGAGGAAAAAGTAAAGTTGAAAAAAAGAGAGAGAGGAAAGCAGAAGGACTGAGAAGTCAAGAGAGACAATAGTAAACTAATAAAGGAGGTGGGGGAGAATAGTATATAATAAAACAGGCAGAGAGAGAGATATAGGAAGATAAGGTCGAGTCAGTAGGGAGAGTACAGAAATTGTGGAATATTTACATCAACCACTAACCCCACTCCTTTTTTTTTCTTTTTTTTTTTCCACCTGACTAATTCCAGTGACCCCCTCATTTCCAAGTGGAGAGGAACCAGACATCAGCAATAGAATATCACCTTTGAAAATAAACATCTTCTGCAGTGAAATATAAGATTCTCACTTCCACAAGTAAATAAGTAATATAGGTAGGCAACCAATTTTCAGGCACCTTTGGTTCTAAGAATGTACTGGATTATCCATTTTGTTGGACCAACAGAGGTCACATGGTAATAACGATTCAATAATACATCCCTTATTCACTTATTACACATATATCAAATCTTAAAAGCATCCGGATCGTTTCGACACGTGAATTAAACAAATATTAAACAGGTTACTCATTAGAAACTGTCACCTTTTGGCAGCATGCCATGTTGGGATGATCAAACAAAAATTGGGAATTGGATGATCAATGAATAAGTTACTTTCTTTCGCTTTTTGTTGGGCAGTGATTGCTTTAAAAAAAGTCAGATTTTTTCTATGTATGATACATAGCCACCTAGCCAGACCAACTTGAAAACTGAAAAAAACTGAGTTTTGTTAACACTTTCTAATATAAATTAAATGGTTAAAAGTAATACATAATTATAAACTTGAATATATCTGTTCGAAATGATGGGTTTATTGATGTTTGGATCAGCACAAAGGAGCTTCATCATCATCAGTCTTTTAACGTCCGTCGTTGGACATAGACCTTCCCCAGGATTCACCACAGTTCTCTATCATAGGCGTTGCAGAGCCAGTATTTTCTGCATTTGTCCAGTTCATCTCTCCATCTTGTGTTCTGTCAGCCTCGGTTTCTTATCTGTTCTTTGGGGATCCATGTTGTGAGATGTGATGTCCATCGGTTGTCTTTCATTCTTGCAACATGGCCTGCCCATTTCCATTTGAGTTTTTTAATAGTTTCTATGATATCACGGACACCCATTTTCCTCCTTTTATACTGTGCTGTCTTGTGATCTCTCCATGTAAAGTTGCTGAACGACAAAAGAGCTTAAGCCTATTCTATTAAGTAATTTATAATTAATTATTTAAGAATCCTAATTTTGATTTTTTTCAAAGTCTCAATTCATCTAAAGCTGTTTTAATGTGTGATGATCAGACATGAAGTCTTAAGAGTTTCTGTGATGTAATTTTGATTATGTCATAATAAGAAGATAAATCAATTGATGAGATCATTCCATTTGAGCACAAACAGACAAATAGATAAATAAACAGAAAAATTAGCATGATACAGTTTATTAATGTAAATGAAATAGATAATAATAGATGTATTATTTGAACAAATATTCTGTACGTACAAAAGATTTTGAAGTGCTACCACTCCCAGCATGAGACATTGTACATTTTTTTCTAGCACTTAATCAAAAAGTTCTGGAAGAGAAGGGCTGTCAGGATTACTGGTTGTTTCAAAATGGACAATTGCATCATAGACAAGGCGTTTAAGTGGTAGCATCCTGGTTAAAAGGTTTGTAGATGCTGAACAACAGCTTTGAAACTCAACTAACTACAATGGATGAAATTTCTGTCTGCGTGCATGCTTCGTGATCACTCAACAACAGGCCATTGTACGAAGTTGAATTTTACCAGATATATTAGTCAATGCACAAAGCAGGGCAGTATTGAGTTTTTTGGACCAGCAGTTCTTGAGAAATCTAATAAAAATGACTGAAATGTTGAAATTTATAGATTTTTCTTCATAGTTTACGTGATTTATCTCTCTGGACACCTACTCTTCAGAATTTGAGGTATAAAATATCTAGATTGGCAACACTAAGAAGAAGCAACTGAAATACTTCATAGCCGTAGTTTCATACAATGAACAGAAAATTATCTTACGTTGCAATAATGGCAGGGTGTTCTATACACCATAAATACCAGGTGGCAGTGATCACTGTAAAAGTAAAAAATTTGCAAAAAAACAAGCGTTAACACAGACAAACTCGAACTGAGGGACCAATTTAACATAAACTTATATTGTGAATTGAAACAAGCCCACTAAAAACTCATTTTGGGAGAGAATTTAAGAGAAAAAAAACATGATGATAGGAAATTTTCTGTTCTCTTGTTCCGTTGATGTACCTTCATGTATGATACATACATCGCCAGATGAACTTAAGAACTGAGAAAAACTATGCAGATGTTGACAGTTTTGGTTGACAGTCTCTAACTAGCAGAAAGTCTACAAAACTAGTTAAATGAAGAGAGCAAGAAAGTCGGCCTACACATGAACACAGTACATCCAAGAAAAGACAAGAGTTAGAGACATCATAGAATCCATCAAAAATCTCAAATAGCGGTGGTCTGGCCATGTTGCAAGAATGGCAGACAACTGATGGACATCACAACTCACGACATGGATCACATGTGCAACCGAAGCTGACAGAATATCAGATGGAGAGACGAGCTAGACAAGTTCAGAAAGTACTGGCTCCGCGATGCCCATGATAGAGAAGTGTGGCGAATCCTGGGGAAGGTCTATGTCCAACGACGGACGCTAAAAGACTGATGATGATGATGATGATTATACATAGAAGTGTCAAAAAAGAAAAATCAAGGAGACTTGATTGTTTGTTAATCAAATATTGATCAACTACAATAATGTTTTTCCGTGTGGTTTTCATCCTTTCTATGTATTGATAATGTAGTGAGGATGATGGCAATAAACATGGAAATATTAACAAAGTCAAGGAGAATTTCTTGTTTGTTACACAAATACCTTATTTATCATGTTTACATATATCTATTTTACATTAAAGCACTACCATAAAAGTTGAATTCCTGTATGTGTCAGAGGTCTGGTAGATAAATATAGATGGCATATGGTTGGTTATCTTTGGGAATTTCTTTAACCCTTTTAGTCCTGAATTTTTCAATTAAGATTTTTTTTGTATTTATATCCTTGTATTCATTCTGAAGGCTATATTGAGACCATTTGAATGATAAAGAAATATTATTTAAAAAATACATGTTTAAAAAAAAAAGAGAAGATAATTGGACTTACAAGTGCCACCAGGACGTATAGGTCTCAAATTAATCGACAAAACATATGGTATTTTAAAGTATCACTAATACATAAAAGGTAAGTATTGCAAAAGTAGGAAAAACAGAATATTGTAAATATTAGTTTGTCTGTCAGTCATCATTCAAGTGTCTGTGTATATCTATCATTTTATTCGCTTGTAGGTATAAAAAATATTTATCTGCTGCCTAGTAACCAAGAAATTTATTCATAGAAACGGGACACATGCAGATGCTTTCTATTTTTGAAAAAAAAAACACCGAATAAAAAAAAATCTTATCATTCATTCATTTACAAATGTATGATCTTGAATAGAATATCACTCTCAATAACTTTCGAAAACTCACCATCCCATATCCTTTATAAAAATATTCTACCACTTTTGCAATTTCTGTTTTCTAAATTAAATTATAGTAATTTGTACACTTGGCAATACAGAGTGTTTCTGTGGCTTAATACTGCTTGGGGCAAGTGTATTCTCAATTCATAGAAAGTTTAACTATGGTCTTATTTAATGTCATTAAATTTATTGTCATTATCGTCGTCAATTAGCAATACCAGATTAGGATTTTGCAGGCCCCTGGTACTGTGAGGCCCCCATAAAAAGGGAACAAAAGTTATAAAAAAATATCAAATTTCTTTTTACTAAGTCAACAATGATTAAAATTCAAACACTTGCTGTGTGATTTCTTTGAAACAAATTCCTCAAAAACATTATGTGTTCTTGAGAACATCATTTTTAATTGCAATGATAAAATCTGTGTTCACTGCAAACATATACACACACATATATATATATATATATATATATATATATATATATATATATATATATATATATATATATATACAATACATCAATTGCACCTTTTTTTTAATAAATAATTTAGAGTACTTATAATGTGATTCAGCATTCACAAATGGAAGAACTTTTCACTTATTTTCTGGAGGTCCTCCAACTGGCAAAGATCCATGGGCTGCAGTCCCTAAAGCCCATGCCTTAATCTAGTACTCTTGATTAATCATATATTATTTACTTATCATCTACATCCATGATTAATGAAAGACTGCTACCTAACACACACACATACACACACACACACTCATATATATATATATATATATACATATGTTTGTATATTTTGTTAAGGCAGACTTTGAGAAAGACTGCAGACAGGAACGCTTCTTTTTTCCATTTCTTACCAACTTTTTTTGTCATGTACAAGAACTTGCCCGTCTGGATTCACTTAGTGTAAGTATTGTACAAACATTTGAGATCTAGCATTTTCAACTATACTTCTGGCCATAATCAAAACTAGAATATAAAAAATATGTAGTGATATCCACACACGCACATATACATATATATATATATATATATATATATATATATATATATATATATATATATACATATATATATATACATAGCACTCTTTAAGTGAGGTAACTTGTTTATTGTAAGCTTATGCAATGCTCTTCCAATGTAGGAATAGAGCACTCTGGTGGATGGGGAATATATGCATAAATAAATATATCACTTGGATTCAACCTTACTGAGCGTCCACTTCCGTGGAGCAGAGTTAGGATACCAGCCTCTGGGTCTGAAGCGAAGGTTTCAATCCTATCTCGTGGTACTGGATGGGATTTTGGATAGTCTATAGCCACACTGAAGAGTCGTAATACAACGAAACAGCTATCTGTAGATGACACAATAATATATATATGTATATATATATATATATATATATATATATATATATATATATATATAAACGCTGTCTGTGAATGTTAGGCAACCCAACAGAATGATTGCCCAAAGTGATTTGCTCATGTATAAATGAAAGATTGAGAAAAACAGGTGTTACATCTCAAGGATTTTTTATTATCATTAAGACCAAACCTTATGCATTTCACTATCTTCCAACAGCTTCATCAGAAGCCTTAGTAAAATAGAAAACTGGAGTGCAGCCTGTTACATGGCATGAGCTGAAATAAAGTAAATGCTGGGAGACCAGTATGTCTGAGATGAGGCTCTGAGTCATCTCATCTCAGACACATCCAGATCTTTTGTTATCTTTCTTCCCCTCCTCTCCTCTCCTCCGCAGACAGTGAAATACATAAAGTATCATCTTGATGATAATGAAATATCCTTGATATCTAACGACTGTTTTTCTCAACATTTGCATACTAACAGGGACACTTGGCATTTCCTGGGAAAAAATAACTTCAGATTAAACATTACAGTAGAAAATATGTTCTTTAATGAATTTCTTCTTATGAAAAACAACAAATGAACAAAAAAAGATTTGACCTTTTCAGCATGAAGGTTACATTGTAGATAGAAATCCCTTTCTTTCCAAAATTGACACTTTTCCAAAGCTAATTGAGGTCTAGTTAATTGGAAACAAAAAAAAATTCTTTGAGAGACAAATTTTTAACACAGTTTCCGGGTATCACTGGTAAAATTAATCTTGAAAACAAATAAAAAATCAAGATTAAGGTAAATAGTACTCAAAAATTAATAATGGTTTACAATACTACATCATATAAAAGATTATTAAATGATGAAAAATTGCTCAACTTTATTTTTAAAAAAATGACCCATTTAGGTGGTTGTATCAGTATAGACTGCTGATACAGCAACCCAAATAGGCCATTGAAAAAAAAGGGTTGTGGGTGAAACATAAATATGTATTTGGAGAACTTTTACTACTGCTACTACTTTAAAAAAGTGATATATGATAACACTACCCACCCCCAAGAAAAAACTTGTATAAAAATCAAATCAGAAATTGTTGTGTCATTCATAAGAAGAATGATTAGAGGTCAATTCTGTTGTAAAAAATTATTTGCTCCCAATGTTTAGAATTGAATATACAATAGTATTGCCTCTGGTGACTTCAAATGATCTCAGATGGTAATCTCACATAGCCAGTGTCTCAGGTCAATAGACCTGGTAGTTTTAGCATGAAAGAGGCATGAACAAATAAACACACACACACACACACACACACACACACACACACATATATGTATATATATATATGTTATTGTGTCATCCACAAACAGCTGTTTCGATGTATTACATCTCTTCAGTGTGGCTATAGAATTTCCATTAATATATGTATATATTTATTTTTATATACATATATATATATATATATATATATATATATATATATATATATATATATATAACACTGACGAGTTGTAATACAATGAAACAGCTGTTTGTGGATGACTCAATTATTAATTGTTATTTCATATATATATATATATATATATATATATATATATATATATATATATATATATATATATATACGGCATCATTAGAGTAGCTTTCCTGCATTGCATAAGAGTAAGATAAGTGTGATTCCTGTTGTAGGAGTTAAACATTAAGTTAAACCAGAGAGCTCATATATCACTATTATACTTTTTCAACTATTATTATCTATCAGGGATGTTTGTGGTCAATCATTATGAATCTACTCATGAACAAATGAATTCTTAGAAGATAAAGCTTCTTCAATCTCTTCGGTAAGTATGTTAGTTCCATTCCTGATTTAGTTTTTTTTCCATATATAGTTTCATATGGTATTCATGGAAGTTGAAAATCAATCCTTCACAATGCAAGCCATTGACAGACTGGATACCTGCCCACTCTGGATCCGCCTCTGATGTGATTGGAAATAGTTGTACTGTGTCAATGGTCAATAATTGCCTTGGTCTCTTTGTGGTCATGTAAGGGATGATAGACAGGTTGTTTATCAGTCAATCATTCTATGGGTTCATTAACTTGTATCATTGTCCATAGACAAAGCATGTGACTCTCATTTTAAACATTAATGTTCACTTAACACCTCGATATCTTTGAGCAATAGAAGCCTGGTTAATAATTGTCATGGCAACAATTGGCCATTCAATGATTCAAAATCAGATATGCTTTCATAGTATTTCAGTTATATCAACGTGTATACTAAAATACATGTGGACACACACTCATACGTTCAAACATAGATAAAAGTTTGTAACCAATTTCTATAAATTTATAGGAATATATTGTTTGATGCACTTTTATACCATTGCATGATTATTGGATTGGTAAGTTATATCTGACCTACAGGTGAAAATCTATAGACAATAAGGAAAAGCACGAGTTGGGTGAATAGGTGTTTATTCCCATTGATGTTTTGTAGGAATGACTATACGTTTTCAGAGTGTACAGAAAAAAGAAGACAGGAAGATGTCCAAGTGGTGGAGTTATATCTGTTGTAAATGGTTGGGATGTGACTGTGTTTGAAGCTTTAAGTGGATGCCCTGGTCAAAACTTATGATGAGTTTGTTCGTAAAACTGTCATCAGCTATCCGTGTTTGATAGGGGATAGGAATGGAACTGGATCAATGAATCTACAGTGTGACGTAGAGTTATAAGCTGAATTTCCATCTGAAATTTTCACTGTATAATGTTTAACCTATGTGATTATTATTCCTGAAGCATTGAAAAGGAAGGGG
Source organism: Thysanoteuthis rhombus (assembly GCA_963457665.1). Lineage (NCBI taxonomy): Eukaryota > Metazoa > Mollusca > Cephalopoda > Oegopsida > Thysanoteuthidae > Thysanoteuthis > Thysanoteuthis major. The sequence goes on along the minus strand of OY735243.1, from coordinate 3,092,078 downwards.
GATATGTCAGAAAATAAATATTTGATGTGTAAAATAAATGCTTTTTTGATCATTACACTACTGGTTTATTGGGGTACACCCCTTCTTCTTACTATTTTCTTAATACTATTTCCTCAATTTTTTCAAAGAGGTGGTGATTTATTTAGTCCTTGTCAAGGTTGACTATGTGTGTATTAGCTTCTTGCTGTTACTCTCAACATATAAGGTAGTTATGGGTGAATTATTTCCCCAAATGACAACCCCATCCACTCTCTTATTTGACAACCATCTCGGCATGTTTGAGCGTAAGTGTAAAATATGAGTACATGTGTATATGTTATAATTGAAATCCATATTATTATTCATATAGATATTCAAATGGTC